>PVKP010012871.1:0-57088 GCA_004027715.1 Plecturocebus donacophilus
TGCCACCTCCATTCACATGTGTTCCGTGGTCAGGGAGGACATTGCTTATAAAGAACATTTTATATCAAAGGTGAAATTGTTGAGAATGCCAAGATGGGGGATAGTGTGTTAGGCCCAGGGCATGGCTGCATGCCAAGAAGCCAGCTCTGGATGCAAAGTAACAAATGGAGGCTATTTTCCTTCCGGACTCGTTGATCCAGTCTGAGTGTCCAACCGAAGCCCCTGTGTGCCCTTCTGCTGGGGGTGCTCTGGCCTACTTTGCACCTGTGCTCTGCACCCTGTGTCCTGCAGGGCTCCAGAGTACCTGGAGACTTTGCTGTTCTGTGTGGGGAGAGGTGGAGGATACCTGGGAACACTTTTCTTTAGATTTTAAAGATCAGAGAGTGTTGGCCTTGGATGAGAACAGTTCCAGTTTGGAGAGAAATGGAAATCACCAAATGTTTTCTCCAGCTCCAGGGAGCTGTGTCGCTGCTGTGCTCTGCCTGTGGGTTGGGGGTGGTCTCCGCCTCAAGGTGGGCTACAAGGGTCAGCGCCAGGGAGGTCGGTGGACACAGGGCACTACTTTCTTGCGTGCACCACCTTCCCTGTGTGGGGCAGTGTCCCCCTAGAGGGACAGGGCTGGTGGACAGTGACAGCTGCAAGATGGATGATGTCCCAGGGAGCTGCCCTCATCTTGAGGGGTGAGCCCAGGCCCCTTCCTGGGGTCTCCAGTGTGCCCCGGTGGACCAGCTTCCTGCACAGTGGCTGAGGGCTGATCTCAGGGCTTCTTTTCTTTCTCCTTTTTTTTTTTTTTTTTTTTTAGATGGAGTCTTGCTCCTGTTGCCCAGGCTGGAGTGCAGTGGCATGATCTTGGCTCACTGCAACCTTCACCTCCCAACTTTAAGTGATTCTCCAGTCTCAGCCTCCCTAGTAGCTGGGATTACAGGCGCACACCACCAAACCCGGCTAATTTTTGTATTTTTAGTAGAGACAGGGTTTCACCATGTTGGCCAGACTGGTCTCGAACTCCTGACCTCAGGTGATTCACCTGACTCAGCCTTCTTCAGTGCTGGGATTACAGGTGTGACCTCCCCCCGCGACGTGCTGTCTCTGGGGCCTGCAGCGGTATGACCCCCTTGAACTGTGTGTCTGGGGCCTGCAGCGGTGTGATCCCTTCGCACTGTGTGTCTGGGGCCTGCAGCGGTGTGATCCCTTCGCACTGTGTGTCTCGGGCCTGCAGTGGTGTGACCCCCCCTGCAGTGGTGTGCACAGAAGCCACCCACTGGTGCTGGGCTTCCTCGGGCCTGGAAGTGACAGGTCCCTCCCAGTGGCCAGAGCCTCCTCTCTCCTCCTGCAGGTCCCGGCTCCCCCGGGTTTTCTCGAGTCTTGTGCGCCTGTCTCTGAGTTGTCTGTGTGGTCAGCTTGCTGCACCCACCCGGGAAGTAGGGAGTGGGAGCGTGTGTTCTGCAGGAGACCTGGGACCGCAGGCTTTCAGGACCCAGCCATCCCTCCCCGAGGAGCAGTGGTTGGTGAGAAAGCACACAGAAAGGTGCACACAGGGACACAGCTCTTGTGTCCGGAGGAGCCTCCCTGTGGGGGACTGCTGAGACCCGGAGGTGGCCCTCCTGCCTTGGTGGCCATGCCTGTGTGCCTTCGTCCCTCTTTGGTGAGGGTGGCAGGCAGCCAGACGCCCGTTACAGGCACCTCTCCTGCTAACCAGACTTTGAGGGCGGGTCACCACGTGGCCACTTTGTGAAGGCCTTTCTCTCTCTGAGATCAAACGTGGCGACCCAGAGCTGCAACAACCCCGAGCCCAGCGCAGGGCAGAGCAGAACTGAGATCGTGGGGGTGGGGGTTGGGCTCCTGAGATCCTGGGGGTAGAAGTGTGGCTCACATGTGGCCCCAGGGCCTGCCGTAGTGGCTCTCCCCTCCCACAGCGCACCCTATGCTGGTCTGGCCTTTTGAGATGACCACTGCTCTTGGTTCGGCCCCAGCAGCGTCTGGGTTGACTTCCCTGATGAGGTTTCCAAACAGCAGAGAAAGGGTCGTCCTCTTCCACCCAGAGTCTGGCTGGCCTGGCCTCCCTCTGGGCAGCACCTGGCTGGGCTGATGGGGTGCAGGGAAGGAAAGGCCTGGCCATGGAGAGCAAGGGGCGGTCGCTGCTCCACGGAGGGAGACTCCCCTTGTTTTCCAGGGTATACAGTACATTGAGGGGTACTTATCTTGTCTCACATGTCAGAAGGGTGTCATGCAGAAAGGTTCGAGGGTCTTGGGACGCCGTGCAGGAGGTGCCTCCAGGCCACATGGCACTGGGACATGCCACCTCTCCACAGACCCCTCCTTGGAGTCTTTCTGCAAGGTCATAGGATAGCTCTTTGTGCCCTCCCACGGTGACCCTTGCCCTGTTGTGCGGCGCTGGGGTCCCGCGATCCTGGGGTGGGGAGGGGATAGGTACGGCAAGGGTGATGTTGGTGGTGAGGGGTGGAGCCCATGGTCTGAAGAGATCGGGCAGGGCAGCCTTGGGTGGTCAGACAGAGCCTCTGTTCCAGGCAAGGCCTGGGGCTCCTGTGAGGAGGCTGCTTCTCTGCTGAGGGTGCAGGCTGGAACCTGCTGTGAGCAGTACGGGTTTGGCCCTGATGGGGACTCGAAGCCTCTGCACCTCTTGACGGCAGTGTGGATGTGAGCAGATCGGGGGTAGGATGGCCTTCTGGGCAGGACACTTGGGGACGGAGGGGACAGTCACACCTACTGCTCAACCTGAGCGCTTCTCTGGCCATTTGGTGCTGCCTGTGTTTCTTGTCACCTGAGATGAGCGAGGCCAGACAACAGGGGGGAACAGCCCCAGAACAGAGGTGGCTGGTGGGCTGGGTGGTCAGAGCTCTGGCCTCGGCAGGGGCTCCCCCAGTGTTTCCTGTGCACGGCATATGCCGGGGCCAGCACTGGGGGCCAGTGGCACCTTCTGTGGTTTGAGGTCTTGTGGTAGGAGGAGGAGGAGGAGGGCCTCTTCTTCCCCAGCTGGTGCCAGGGCAAGGGTTGGGACTGCGGAGCTGTCCTATAGAGCTGGGGATGGCAGGACGCGGTGTCACCCGCCTGCCGCTCTTACGAAACACTGTTCATTAAGTCCGATTCTTGGTGAATCAGCCTTCCAAGAACCGCAACCGCAGCATCCTGTGCCGCCTTCTGTGTTCCGCATTTTTCTCTTTCTGCAGCGTTGCCTCTCATTCTGGATGGAAAGGCATGTTTGTCTCCCTCAAGCTTTGGTGAGGGTGGCATGTGGCCAGGCGGCCATGATGGGCCTTGCCTTCCGCCAGCCAGTCACTGCCTGGGGCGGGAGCAGACCCTGCCCACCCTCACCCCAGAACCGAAGCATCGAGGGGAATCGGAAGAGCCGTGGATGCAGGCACTGGGGAGCGCTGGGCCTGTCGTGCCAGCTTGCTGTTCCTGGGAGTCTGTTTATTCTCTTGAGTTATTTTAGCAGCTACTTCCAGTGGCATCGGAGGAAAAGAACAATCCATTCACCTCAGTGTGTTCACTAATTTCTGATTCCAAAAGTGAGGTTTTGCAGGGCCATATGGTCCTCCCCTCTGTGGTCAGCCCAGATCTTATCAGGCTGGTTTCAGATCCGGGGTCTGTGGTTCAAAGCTGAGTGCGGGGCTCAGGCTGGATGGGAAGGGTAAGAAGAGTGAGGTCAGGACACACATCTGGGGTCATGATGGAGCCTGAGGCAGCACTGGCTGGGCATGGGCCCTGGTGGACGCCTCAGACCAAGGTCCCAGTGGGTCCTTGGTGGATCCCAGTGGGTGGGGCTGCAGAGGGAGCCCTCCCTGGGACAGCAGCTGGACCAGAACAGAAGCTGGGGCTCCCACATTCTCTGCAGCCCCACCCTCCTTCCAGCACCTTCCCCAGCGGATGGGTAGGTCTTTGTGTTCTGATGTCCCTTGGCTCTGGCAGTACTTCTCCAACGTGGGGGCCCTCGGGGCATGAGGACAAGATCCAGTGGCCGGGGTGAGGGCCCAGGGCATGCCCTAGGGAGCGCCACTGACTGCACGCAACTTGTTCTCCTTAGAAGGACTTGGCTTTTTGTCATCGACAGCGTCGAAGTGACAGCAGCGATGACCTACTTAAGTGGAAGAAAAATCCAAGGGAATCTTTCAAGTTGGTATTCTCACTTCATTTGGGGGATTGGGGTTGTCTTGCAGATTCAGTCTGCTTCCTCTGTGCCACAATAATCAGAAAATAGGTTAATTTAAGCCCAATGTGAAATGTGAATTATCATGTGTAAAATATTAATGGTACTTACAAAAATAACTTTATAATTTCTTGAACTGTGAAATCTTCAGAGGAGGCCCAAAGCTCACATGTCGAGCCAATTCCTGAGTGAGGGAGTTGGGGTTGCACCTGGAGGAGACAGTGGTGGCCCCCTCAGGGCTTGTCCCCAGAGTGCCTCAGCATCAGCTTCTGCCAGCCCCCCGAGAGGGGTCCCCACACCGCCGCTGCCCTGACCAGGGCTTACTTTCCTTCACAGCTGCCTCCGGGGTGTGCGGAGTCCCCGCATCGGAGCGCACAGCCCACCTCGTGCTTTTCAGACTTGTCCAGGGGAGCCCTGAGCTGTGCTGCGTGGGGGGTGACCACAGTGGGCTGCCCCGGGCACCCCACAAAAGACTGAGCAGTGGGGCGACCCTTCATCCAGCAGAGGTAGACGTTCCTCAGGGACCCACTGTGGGGCAGGCTGGGGTCACACTCAGGACTGCACACAACCAGGTGGAGACCCCGCCTCGAGCGCTGCACCTGCCCAGCTGTGGTAGCCCACACCCCTGGGAGCTGTAGTGGTGTGGGGGTGGCTCTGATGCAGGGGTGTGTGCCCAGCCATGGCTGTCTCAGGGCTGTGGTCATCACCCAGGGGTCCTTTTCAGATGTGGTGCCCACCTGGGTGTGCAGACATGACCCTTGTCTAAGGGAGGGAGAGAGGAAGACTCGCAGGCAGGCAGTGGCCTCTGCCTGTGCCCCTGCCGGGGTGGGCATAAGAGCCCATGGGCTTTGGAAACCTTGAGGAGGTGGGTGGCCTTCTGGCGCTGACTAGGCTCCTGGAGGTGCCGGAAGGCACAGTCTGTGTGGAGTCCCCATCGGAGGAAGCAATGCCTGTCCCTGGCAGGGCTGTCGAGCCAAAGGCCATGTCCCAGTGGGGCCCTCTCCCTTCTGAGGCTGTGGGCACACTTGGGCCCATAGACTTCCTCCAGTCTCTGGGTGGCAGCGAGCGGGGCCTGCCTGGCAGCTGCTGTTCTGCAGGGCTTTGCTCTTGGACAGGGTGCAAGGAGAGCAGGGGTTGTCAGGAACCTGGCAAATTTGGCCATAAACTTGAACCTGAAGTCCCACAAGGATGGAGGCTCAATAGGGCTGGGGCCCTAAGCAGTGCAGGCCAGCAGTGTGGAGCGGGGTTCTGGCCCCACCAGGCTTTTGTTCCTGTTGTGTCGGATGGTGACTGGGAGTCATCACGCTCCGCCTGAGGTTTGTGGCGGGATTCATCGGCGTGGTCTGGGGTCGCTGCCCTGTGTGCTCAGGAGAGAAGGCACGGGCCCTGAGTGGTGTCACCCTCTGGCCTGGAAGGTCCAGCCAAGGATTGGGCCTGCCGTGTGTCTTTTCTGAAGATGAGAAGCCAGGGCAAGGGCCCCACCAGATCTGGAAGGTTCTCCCGCATCGCCTTCTCCTTTGAGGCGCACTTGGCCGTCCCCTTTTCTGCGCGTCTGTCCCACCATCGTGCTGTCTGCCTCTCTGAGCTGCATTTGGATGATTTCTTTGAACTGTGTTTATTCCGGAAAGTTCTGCCTGAGCGTCTGGTGGTGCCTCCTGCTTCTCATTACCCAGTGCCCTGCTTTCAGCTGCGTGTCCTCGTGTTTCCGCTGCCCCTGTTCTCCGGCACCGTCTTCTGTCTGGGATCCCCCTGCAAGGCCCCTGGGACGCTGCCGGCCTCTGGGACCCTCTCCCTGTCCCAGCCCCCATTCTCCGGCTTCCTCAGCTGGCACCTTGAAACCCTGCGCCAGGCGAGCCAGCCCATGGCTGTGGGTTCCCTGCATCTGTCCTGGGTTCTGCATTGTCCCTTCCAGCACTGGCGGTGCTCACGGAGTCACCACGGACCTCCTGGGCAGCCAGGGTGGTCATGTGATGTGGGCACTCTCGGGTTTTCATTCTCCTTTCGTTTTTGGCCCTGGGACTCCCCTTGTTTTCTGGGGTACACAGTACATTGAGGGGTGCTCATCTTGTCTCCAATGTGCAGGAAGGTTCGAGGGTCTCAGGGTGGTCCTGAGAAGCCGATGTGAGAGGTGTGGCGGTATCCCCTTCCCCTGAGTGGGGGCTTCCAGAACCTCCCACGGGTGCCCATGGGGTTTCAGCTGCTGGGAGTCACACCTAGGATGGAGAGGTCTAAGAAGGCCTCATGCCAGGCAGGCGATGTTTCTAGAAGAAGTTTCATCTGCTGACCTGCTAACTGGCATGAAACCACAAAATGGGCACTCAGTGACTGTGGGGCTGGCTGTGCGGGGCTGCTCCCTGATGCGGGGGATGGCTGCCCCTATCCAGAGCCCCAACTCCCCCCAGCCTCTCCCGTGCGTGGCAGGCTCGGCCCTTGTCCCTGTTTGCCCCAAGCTCCGGCCTGAGCCCCTGGTCTGCGGTTACTGCACACAACATGGGGCATTCACACCTGCCCTGGGCCGTGGTTCTCTGGGGGTGTGGGAACCTCAGCGAGGTTGATGTGATAAAAAAAAAAAAAAGTCCAGTGTGTGTCTACCGTTCTTCCCCAGAATCTGCGGGTGATGGAAAGGCGTCCCATCTTAGCTCTCAAGGTGCACTTACTCTGACTTGGAAACACGACTGAGTAGCTGAATTCCATGTGAAAATCTGCCTGTTGAAAGCCGGGCTCTTTTTATCATTTCAGTGTCTAAGTTGTGGCATGGTGAGATCCTGGATGTGGTTTTCGGGTTGCGCTTGTAGCTTTGGTGAAAGGGCTTTGTTACCCTCAGGCGCGCTGTTGCCGGCCTGGGGGCGGCTTGGTCCTTCCAACCTTTCCCAGGCGCTCCTGGCTCTGCCCCTGAGGTCAGGATTTGCTTTACGGCTAGGGGCTGGAGGCCACCTTTTTTTTTTTTTAGTGGCTGACAAGAGGCTGACAGGACTCACTGAGGTGCCAGTGTCGACTGAGTGGTGTCTGGACACGGTGGGAAGCCGGTTGGGGGGGGGGTTGGCGGGGGAGTGCCATGGGAAGGGGTATGGCCCTGGGGGATGGGGTTGTGGGTCAGCTCAGGGGACCCTGGGCACAGCTCCTTGCCTGTCGCCATGGGCCGCAGTGCCTCTGGCTGTGGGATTTGTCTGAGCCTGTGACTTGCCCAGGTTGGCATGCGCAAACCCAGGTGGGGCTTGTGGCGGAAACATTGAGCTGCTTCCTCCTCCCCCGAGCCCCTGTTGGCTGTCTAGGGAAACCTGTGAGTCCAGGTCCACCTTCTGCCCCGCCTGGCCTTGTTCAGTGCCACCCTGTCATGTCCTCACTGAACATGGGTCCGCATAGATGCCAGCCCTTTGGCCTTGCCCAAAAGCTGTGGGAGGTGCTGGCTGCCCGGGGTGGCCATGCATGTCTGTCCCCATAACAGGGAGACCTCTGGGAGTCTGGCCCTCCCCCCGCCAGCTGCTTCTCACATTTTTGTTTGTTTTTTGTTGGGCTTTGTTTTGTTTTTTAGAGACGGGGTCTCTCTGTTATTGCCCAGGCTGGAGTGCAGTGGCTATTCACAGGTGCGATCCCACTACTGATCAGCACGGGAGTTTTGACCTGCTCTGTTTCCGACCTGGGCCGGTTTACCCCTCCTTAGGCAACCTGGTGGTCTCCTGCTCCCGGGAGGTCACCATATTGATGCCAAACTTAGTGCGAACACCCGATCGGCATAGCACACTACAGCCCAGACCTCCTGGTCTCGGTTCGGGCTCAGCCTCAGCCTCCCGAGTAGCTGGGACTACAGGCATGCGTCACCGCTCCCTGCGCTTCTCACATTTTTGTCTCTCCGAGAGACACCTGTGCTCCCAAGGCCCTCAGGCCCCTCCCCCCCGCCTGCCAGTCTCCTGGCACCTGGTCTGGGGTCTGTGCCAGGCAGTTTCCCCGGCAGGGCAGGACCCGCCCTCCAATGATGGTGAGGGTCCAGTGAGGGTCATGGCTGCCACTCACCTCCCGTGCCTGGGGTGGAGGGTCAGGGCCACTACTCACCTCCCGTGCCTGGGGTGGAGGCTGATCCTGCCCAGTGGGGCCCCTCAGGGTGGTGGCAGGGCTCTGTGGGGTGCCCCTGGTGACAGGGACCAGAGTGTTTCCTAAATTGGAAGTCAGGCCACTCGCTCAGATGGAGTTTTCTTTTCTTGATGGGCTTTATAAAGTGAAGAACTAGGCTTCCAGAGGTAAAATGGCCTGTAGGCTTTGTGGCAGATGAGCACTGCCTGACCCCGAGCGGCTGCTAAAGACTCAGACCTGGAACCTTCCTAGTGTCCTGCTTGCCACAGAGGAGTGCCAGCGTGGCAGCCCCATGCCGGGAGCTGCTCCTTCACATCATGGCAGCGTCCATGCCTGCTGAGTGCCCCTCGGGCTCCCAGCATCTCGTCCTGTCTTGTTCCAAGGGCCGAGCTGCAGTGAAAACCATTCACCTCGACATGGCTTTCAACCAAGAATTCACTCTTATTTTTTTTATTTTTATCTTTTGGGACAGAGTCTTATTCTGTCACCCAGGCTGGAGTGCAGTGGTGCAATCTTGGCTCAGTGCAACCTCCGCCTCCCTGGTTCAAGTGATTTCCTGTCTCAGCCTCCTGAGTAGCTGGATTACAGGCACCCACCACCACACCCAGCTAATTTTTGTATTTTTGGTAGAGACGGGGTTTCACCATGTTGGCCAGGTTGGTCTCCATCTCCTGACCTCGTGATCTGCCTGCCTTGGCCTCCCCGAGTGCTGGGATTACAGGGTTGAGACTGCACCGAGCTCATATATTTTTGTATTTTAATAGATTTTTAAAATAAACACCGAGTACAGTGGGGGAACGTTTTTGTCACCCGCAACGAGAAACCCTATGCACATGGGTCATCACTCCCCAGGCCCCAAACCCCAGCCAGCGCTGATATTGGCATTGGCCTGACCTGCTCATTCCATAGAAGCAGAGCCACGCGTGACTGTGTCCGAGCCACGTGTGTGTCCACCTCAGCACAGTGTTTCCAGGCCCTTCCTTCCTTTTCATGGCTGAATCATACTCCGTTGTTTGCTTAGACCACAATTTGTCTGTCCCTTCATCTGTCCCTGGACACTTGGCTCCACTTTGCTGTGAACACTTGTGCACAAGCTGTCACATGAACGTGTGTTTTCAGTAACCTGCGTGCACGCCTAGCACTGGACTTGCTGGGCGATGTGGTAACTGTTAAGCTTCTAAGGACCTGCCAGACTGTTTTCCAGAGCAGCTAAGTCATTTGACATTCCTACCAGCAGTGCACAGGGGCTCCAGCGTCTCCACGGCATCACCAACACTCGACCAAACTAAAACAGTCCAGGCCGGACGCGGTGGCTCATGCCTGTAGTCCCAGCACTTTGAGAGGCTGAGGCAGGTAGATTGCGTGAGCTCAGGAGTTCTAGACCAGCCAGGGCAACAAAGGGAGACCTTGTCTCTAGAAAAAAATACAAAAAAATTAGCTGGTTGTGGTGGCACATGCCTGTAAGTCCCAGCTATTCAGGAGAATGAGGTGAGAGGATTGCTTGAGCCCTGGGAGGTTAAGGCTGCAGTGAGCTAAGACTGCACCACTGCACTTCAGCCTGGGTGAGAGTCTCTCTCAGAAAACAAAAACAGGCCAGGTGTGGTGGCTCATGTCTTTCATTTCAGCACTTTGGGAGGCCGAGGTGGGTGGAGCACTTGAGGTCAGGAGCTTGAGACCAGCCTGGCCAACATGATGAAACCCCACCTCCACCAAAAATGCAAAAATTAGTCGAGTGTAGTGGTACGTGCCTGTAGTCCTAGCTACCTGGGAGACTGAGGCAGGAGAATCACTTGAACCCAGAAGGCAGAGGTTGCAGTGAGCCTAGATCACACCACTGCACTCCAGTCTGGGTGACAGAGTGAGACTCCATCTCAAACTAAAAAACAACAACAAAAAAGCTGGGCGCAATGACTCACGCTTGGAATCCCAGCACTTTGGGAGGCTGAGGTGGGTGGATGACCTGAGGTCGGGAGTTCAAGACCAGCCTGGACAACATGGTGAAACCCTGTCTCTACTAAAAATACAAATTAGCCAGGCGTGGTGGTGAGGCCTGTAATCCCAGCTACTTGGGAGGCTGAGGCAGGAGAATTGCTTGAAACAGGGAGGTGGAGGTTGTGGTGAGCCGAGATTGTGCCACTGCACTCCAGCCTGGGCAACAAGAGCAAAACTCTGTCTGAAAAAAAAAAAATTCTAGCCCTTGTTAGGGGCGCGAGGTGGCGTCTCCTTGCCGCTGCTGCGTTTCCTTAGTGAGTGATGGCAAGCAAGTTCGCATGTGGTCACTGGACACCAGTGTCCTGTTTGGAGGAATGACTGTTCAGACTCTGCCATTTTGACGTGGGTTGTCTTTCTCTTGCTGAGTTGTAGGTGTTCCTCACGTGTTCCGAATCGGGTCCTCAGCAGACACCACCGGCTTGCTCATTTTCCCTTCCGTTCTGTGGAAGGGAAGTCTTTTGGCTTTCTGGGTGGTGTCCTTTGCGGCACAGAATGGTTACGGCGGTTTCCCACGAAGTCCGCTGGCTCTGTTTTCTGTTTCTTGTGCTTTGGTGTCACTGCAGCCCTCCTGTGGGGGCGGGAGTCTGGACCGAGGCCGCTGTGTCCTGCACTGAAAACCTTCACGTACACTAGCAGCCTCAGCCCTGCAGGCGCTTCAGCCCGGGAAATGCTTTTCTGGGAAATGGTTTAAGGAGGCCGTGCCCAAAAACAGCCTCTGCGGTGAGGGACGTGAAGGGCGCACCATGCTCTTCTCCCAGGGCCCGTGGCCTCTGCTGCTGAGAGTTGGTGGCCTCCCCTGGAAATGCTGAATTGAGGCGGCAGGCACCCCCACACCTTGCTGTGGGTCCAGGCCGTCCTCCACTTGAAGAATGTGGCAAGATGATCTGAAACCACACAGTCTGTTTGTCTGGAGACAGGGTCTCGATGTGGTGCTCCGGCTGGAGTGCAGTGGTGGGATCGTAGCTCACTGCAGCCTTGACCTTTCAAGGTCCAGCGATCCTCCCGCCTCAGCCTCCCGAGTAGCTGGGTTACAGGTGTGAGCCACTTGGCCGGGCCCGCAGCTGGTTTGGGTTGTATCCTTTTAAGGAGTAGCAGACCCCTTTCCAGCCATGCTGAGGAGCCGTGTGATTCCAGGAGCAGGACCACGGGCAGGACCCCGAGTGCCCAGCCCACTCCCCACGCTGTAGGTGATCTCCATGGAACTTAGGCTGTGGGTGATCCTGCTGTTCCACCTGCCGTGGCCCCAGGACCACACACCATGTGGACCGTGGCTGGCAGCTTCTGGAGGTTTCTTGGTGCCTATGAGATTTGCACCACCCCATGTAGTGTTGCCCATTGATGGCAGCCGTCCCCTCCACGGGCCCGTGGAACGAATGGGCGCTCACCAACTCACCCTGTGAGGCAGGCAGCCTGCCAGCATCCCAAGGCTTTTGTGGGACTTCCTGGCCCCGGCACCATGTGTCCCTCCAGTTCCCATCAGGGCAGCTGTGCCTCGGTGTAGAGGCTGCATGCTGGCGAGCGTAGGCGTGGGCCCGCCGGGTGTGTGTGGACGGGTCTGAGACTGGCCACTCCCGTGGCACGTGCATTCCCTGGAGGGTCCCCTGACCCCACTGCTTGCAGCCTGGCTGGAGAGGACACGGGACACACGGGAGTGGTTACAGGGCGGGCTGTGCTGAGCAGCAGGCCTTGGGCGTGGAGTGGGCCATCCCCCGCACCAGGGTGCAGTTTTGACACGGGTGGTAATAGGCCGAGTGTGTCCGTGCTGGTATGGGGATGGGCGCCCCTTGCTGGACGTGTGTCTGGCCCCCAGAGCTTGGTGGTGGGCCCTGGACCTGACCTGTGGGATGTGCACCCGCCCTTCCACCCTTCCTCGTTCACATGCGAAGCTCGCGCCACAGAGGTCCGTGTCTGTTTCAGCCTGACACACGCTATGCCCCGATGGGGGCCTGACGGCACACCTGGCCTCAGGACGTTGGGGTCCGGGGGTGACTGAGGCCGGTGCCCACCTGACAGGCGGCTGGGCTGCCCATCGAACGGGAAGCTGCTTTTCTCCACTCTGCCAAGTTTCCCGTGGTTGGAGGAAGTTGTGCTGGCGTCATGGGTGCTGCGGTGCGCCCCTCCTTTGGAGTAGTTGTGACCCCCGGCTCCTGGATGGGCCGCCTGTGCTCAGGATGGTCTGGGCTGCAGCTGTGGCCCGTCCCTGGGCTGGGCGGCTTCGCCAGCGGCTCCCTGGGGCAGCTTGAGCAGAGGCGGGACCCTGCGCAGCTCACTTCCCGCCTCGTGTCCTCTGGCCCTCGAACGGCATTTCCCAGTGAGAGCAGAGGCCAGTCTAAGGAGAGGCTGAAATATCGAAGCCGGACCTGTCTGGCCTGGGGCAGCCCACATCCCAGGCAAGGTGCGGACGTTCAGAGACAGGCGCGTGCTGATCCCAGCCACTTAGCAACGTGCCCACCCCCTGGGGCCGCCTTTGGTCATCAATGAAAAGCAAGAATTTGCCTGTGATGGGCAGGGGTGTGTGCCAGTTTCCAGGCCATGGCTCCTTGGTGCCCACACCTCACCCTGCGGTGCACCCCCACCGCTCGCTCCCGCCGCCCTGGGGTCTTGCCTTGGATGGTGTGAGATCTCCCTTCTGTCTTCGGGTGGAGCATTGCCCGCTGGTGCCTGTGAGCCCTGGGTCGATGGACCTGGGTGGGGCACAGAGGTTCACAGCAGGTTCTACATATGGTGGTTTTGCTTTGGGGTATGATTTGGGGTGTGAGCAAAGGTTGACTCAAATCTCACTATCCAGAAGGTTCGAGGCAGCAACCATCAGCACAGAGTGGCCAGCAGGAGGAGGGCAGGGATGTGGGCCTGGAGCGCCGTCATCCAGCTTCTGGTGTGTGGAGAAGCGGCCCAGAGCTCTGGACAGCAGCTCAGGGACCCAAGTGACCTTCCCTGCTTTGGGGCCACACAGGCAGGCGGGGCGTGCCCTCCTCATGGGCTCTGGAAGTGATGGGTGCTGAAGGCACAGTGGGGGAGGGGCCAGGCTGACCACCTGGGCTCTCAGTGCCGTGGGCGGAGCTGTCGGCCTTAGGGCATGTGCAGATGGAGTTCAGCCTGTCTGGGGTCACTCGCACCGGGGGACAGAGGCCAGCTGTAATCACTGCTGCACTCTGTCTGGGGTTCAGTGCTCTCCGTCTCTGTGGCGTCTCCCTTGGCAGTCGTCCTGGGCTCCAGCCTCCTTGCCAGGGTCGGGGACGTGGAGCCTCTCCTTGCTCAGGGAGGGGGGAGTTGAGCTCTTAGTGTGTTTGGACCCTGCGGAATCTGGCAGAAACCCCCCCCCACTCCTGTTGAGCCAGGGGCCTGGGGAGGGGAGATGGCAGTTCTGTGACCTCCAAACTCCCTTTCCGCATCACAGGGAATGGGCCAGAGTTTAGCTCTGCGCCCAGAGCATCTGCACATGTCAGGCAGGAAAGGGGTCCCCAAGGCCTTTATGATGGCTCTTCTCTGTTCCTGGCACCTTGCAGGCCTGATTCACAGGGCCCCTGAGGGTGGGGTGTGCATTTTTGGAGTGCGTCTTTTCTGAGAACCCCTCCATGGGGAGCAGTGTACTGCAGCTGCCCAGGCATGGGCGGGCGTCCACCGCTGGCTCCTCACCTGTTTGGGCCACTGCCTCTGCCTGGGTCCTGTGCACTTTGGGCAGGGACTGCTCCATCAGAGGGCCCTAGGGTTTCCTCTTCCTCGGCCCCTGCAGATGGGTGCAAGTTCACACGTTCCCCAGGTGCCTGCTGGCCGGGTAGCCTGCTCGGTCATCCTTGGGGTGTGGGGGAGGACCCAGGAGGGGAAGTGGCCATGTGGTAGCACAGTGTGGCAGCTGGCCTCCACTGAGCAAGCTGACAGCGGCCTGAGGGCTTTGGGTGGGGCAGCCCCTTGCAGGCCTGTCCAGGCCCAGCCCCATTGCTTTGGTGTGTTGGGTCCAGAGCCCGCTCCTGCCTCACAGCCTGAGGGCGCCGAGGGCCGGTTTTGAGGCCCCAAGAAAGGTCACACCAGAGGCAAGTGGTTGTAGCTGCTCTTGCAGAATAAAACTCAGCCGTCTGTCACCGGGTATGGCTTTGTCCCTGACCAACAGCTGACACTGGGGCCCCCACGGGGCCTTGGGAGGGTGGGTGGTGGCATCCCAGGCCTGAAGATGGCTGTCTGCTTCCTGGGGCTTTGAGGAACCACACTGCTCAGTTGACAGTCCCTCTGAGAGTGTCACTTCCTCCAGCCGGCTCTGTTTTACACATTCCCCTCCGTGGCCACTTTCATAATGCTGCAGAGAGCCCACTCCGAGAGCCAGAGTGCCTGCTGTGGGGTCTGCCGGCGTCTTAGCGGGGTTGTGTCTCCGAAGGCTCATCCTGGCTCCCTCAAGACCAGGAAGCTCCGTGTCCCAGGTGGACCGCAGGGGCTCTGGACCCAAAGACGGGCCCCAGCCCATCTGCCTCAGCCGTCCACATCTGCAGGGCCCTCGGCCGCCCCCACTGAGCGGATGGGGCCCCGGGGCCTGTGGTCCTCCCGCCACCTCCGCAGGGTGGCCGTTGGGGGCCCGCCAGGCAGAACTGTGTTCTCAGGCACTGACTTTCTTGGGGGTCGCCCGAGGCATTGACACTTCCCCACAGGGAGTCTGAGGTCTCCTGGAGTCAGCACCAGCTGCTGTGGCTTTTCCCCGGGTGAAAACTGGGCTGAATTTCCACGCCCGCTTCAGTGGCTGCTCAGACAGGAAGCTCTCTTCAACTGGGCGGCCTTGGCCTTCTGTGCCTCTCGGGAGGGTCCGCATGATTCCAGAAGGGGCTCTCTGCTGCAGCTAGGATGGCACCCACCCCTGCCAGGCACAGGCACAGCCCCCTGCGGTCAGGGCCTCCACCAGACGTCACCAACACTCACTTCCCCTCAAAAGCCGCCACAGAGAGGGGTATTTACGGTGACTTTTTTCTTGAAGGCTATTTTTGTGTCTGAAAAAAACCATCCGCCTGCCCTGCCTCCAGAGCCTGTGTATCTGACATACCTTTCTCCCTTGGGCCCAGGTCAGAGCCACTGCCTGTCCCTCCCCGGGCCCCACCCTGCTTGTTCCCTGAGGGCTACAGGGTGGGTGCCGGTGCAGGGGAGGCCACGGGCTTGGGCCACATCTTCCCTGGGGCTCTCTGTCCAGGACCCAGCCTGTCCCCTGGGTCTCTTGAGCTTTCTGGTGAAAACCCTGTAATTGGGACACCTTGATGGACGACCTGCCCTTGCACGCCCTCCTCCCCCAGAGAAGCAGGGTCCCTGCCATCTTCAGGAGGCTGGTTCCTGATGCTGCATCTTCTCCTCGAGTCCTGGAGGTGGGAAGAACTCCTGTCCCTGCCTGAGTGTGCTCTGCCCACCAAGGCTTCCTGGCTGAGAACAGGTGTGGCGCCCCCACTGCCTGACCTCGCTGCCTTCACTTGGGTTGGCCCTGGCAGAGTGAGGGGACCTCGACCCTGTGAAGGGCCCCTGCCTTGTGAGGCCTCTTCTGTGTTGGCTCATGGTGTGGACTCTGACGCAGCTGCCCTGGGGGCTCTGTGCTGTCCTTTGGGGTCTTTGGTAGTAGAGGGATGGCCCGTCTTCCAGAGACTGCCCTGTTGTTTTGCTTGGGGAAGAGTCCTTTGGTCTCAGTCGTGCCTTGTGGCCAGCGCATCTTGGGGCTCTCCGGCCACGGGGCTGGAGGAGTTCACGTCTGCCTGAGGCTGGATGTGGCCGACTCAGGCCCTGGCACGCAGCTGTGTCACTCACTGGTTCTTAGGGGTGTGCCCAGGCACCTGACACACAACATCTGGTTCTGGGTGGGCTGGGTCTAAGCACCTTCGCTAAGCTTCCTCCAGCAGCGCGGCTGGCAAGGAGGGAGGAAGAGGTATGCACGGTGCCGTCCTGTAGAGCCGCCTCCTTCACCGTCCTTCGTTTTGAAAATGTTTGCTTCCTGAGGGGCAGCCAAAATGCCCACTTTTTAATGCAGCGGTGCCAGTGGGCCCCCAGGGGCACAGTGTCCCCTTTCCAAGAGCCACCGCTGTGTCGCAGCTGCCCTTCCCAGACACATCTGTCTGGAGTGGCTCTTGCCGGGCCGTAGCTGGTTGAGCTGAGAACACACTCAGGTTCTAGGAAAGGACAGGGGATTCAGGGTCAGGCTGCGCCGCTGTGGAAGAGGAGAGTGGGTCCTGGTGCTCCGTCCCCAGCCCCGCTGCAGCTGTGGGTGAGGTCACCCGGAACACAGGACAAGGTCCACTCTGTCCTCTCGGAAACGACTTCTCCCTCAGCACAGCCTCCACGTACCTTTTGCGCATGACCCGAGGGCCTTTATGCAAAGTGGACCTAGCCTCCTGAGGGGTGCCCTAGAATCTGCCTTCTGCACCCCTAAGGGTCCTTCGTAGCCGGCGTACCTGGAGCTCTGACAGCCATGTGCTGGCCACAGGGCTGGTGGAGGGACCCTGTGCCAGGGTACCAGAGGTGCCAACAAGACCTTTCATTGATCGCAGGTCTCTTCTGAGCCCCCAGCCTCCATAAGACCCAAAACAGATGACACCTCTTCCCAGTCCCCCGCGCCTTCCGAAAAGGACAAGCCGTCCAGCTGGCTGCGGACCTTGGCCAGCTCTTCCAATAAGGTGCTACGGGGCCCGTTGGGGTCCTCAGGGTGGTGGGTGCGGGGCCTTTCCCCTTGGGCAGTCTCTGCACATGCGGCTCCGCCTGCCCCCTACCAAGGGCTGGCACCCGGCGCAGCCTTGGGGACATGAAGTGGCTTGTATTTCTCCCAGTCACTTACACAGACGACTCTTTCTCGACAGAGCCTGGGCTGTGTTCATCCTCGACAGCGCCTCTCCGCTTTCCGACCCTGGTCCCCTGCGGTGTCAGCGAGTGAGAAAGAGCTCTCCCCACACCTCCCGGCCCTCATCCGAGACAGGTGAGTGAGCGCCGCTCACAGGCGCTCCTGACCATGGCGGAAGTCCCACGAGGGCTGCGCACTCGGACCCACCGTGTTCTGCAGGCCTGGTGCCAGACCTGCTGCCTTTTGCTCAAGGCAGTCTCAGCGCTGGTCACTTTGGCTGGCATCAGAGCGGGCACACCCAGAGCGTTCCCTGGTGTTCTGGGCGCAGCCTCTCCACGCGATGGTCAGCCTGGGTTCCGGCTGCACAAGATATGCAGCTAGCAGAAGACGCTTATGGTTCTCAGGAACTGAAAGCTTCACTTTAAGATTCGGAGCTGGGAGAGAAAGTCCGCTTTTTTTTTTTTTGGGATAGCGTCCAGCTTTGTCACCCAGGCTGAAGTGCGATGTGTAGTCTTGGCTCACTGCAGCCTCCTCTTCCTGGGTTCAAGTGATTCTCCTGCCTCAGCCTGCCATGTAGTTGGAAGTACAGGTGTCCACCACCACGCCCGGTTAGTTTTTGTATTTTTAGTAGAGACAGGGCTTCTCCATGTTGGCCAGGGTGATGTGGAACTCCTGACTTCAGGTGATCCGCCACCTCCGCCTCCCAGTGTTGGGATTACAGGCATGAGCCACTGCGCCTAGCCAGTCTTTTTAACACCTTCAGAGGGGGTACCCGCCAGGATGGGTCTGGGTGGCGTTTGGGCACAGAGGCACCTTCCCGACACCCACCTGCCCCTCCAGCTTCTACTCCTACAAGGGCTTTGAGACAGCTGTGGCCCCCAATGTGGCCCTCGCACCACCAGCCCAGAAGGCTGTGAGCAGCCCGCCGTGTGCTGCGGCCCTCTCCCGGGCCCCCGAGCCTCTCGCCACTTGTACCCAGCCTCGGAAGCGGAAGCTGACTGTGGACACCCCAGGAGCCCCAGAGACGCTGGCGCCCGTGGCTGCCCCGGAGGAGGACAAGGACTCGGAGGCCGAGGTTGAAGTTGAAAGCAGGGAGGAATGTACGTGTGAGTTGCTTTCCGTGCGTACTCCTATGTGCCGTGGGGCTGGCTGAGGGGGTTGGTCGCCCGTGTCCAAGGCCCTGAGGCGGATTCCGTGCGCATCGGGGCCCAAGTTTCACAGGTTCATGTGGGAGCAGCGCGTCTCCTGGTGTGGAGCTGCCGGGCACGTGCCTGACTTCGTTTCTGTCTCTGCTTCCTCCTCAGTTACCTCCTCCTTGTCCTCGCTCTCTTCCCCGTCCTTTACCTCATCCAGCTCCGCCAAGGACCTGGGCTCCCCGGGCGTGCGTGCCCTGCCCTCAGCCGTCCCTGACGCCGCAGCCCCCGCCGATGCCCCCAGTGGGCTGGAGGCGGAGTTGGAGCACCTGCGGCAGGCGCTGGAGGGCGGCCTGGACACCAAGGAAGCCAAAGAGAAGTTCCTGCATGAGGTGGTCAAGATGCGCGTGAAGCAGGAGGAGAAGCTCAGCGCGGCCCTGCAGGCCAAGCGCAGCCTCCACCAGGTGAGCAGGGCGGCGGCGCAGTGACGTTCAGGGCACGGGCTGTGGCACTGGGAGGTCGGGCGCAGGCCGGGAGCGGGATGGGCGGCGCTGCCTCCCTTGCTGGCTGCGCCATGCGCTCCTCTTCACCTCCGCCTCAGTGGGCCTGCCTGGAGCCTTGGGGGTCTGTCTCCCGAAAGCTGCAGCTCCGGTGCAGTGAGCCTCTCGGTGTCCCAGGCCGGTGGGCATCCAGGAGGCCCCTGCATGTGGTGTGACCACAACTGTCCCCATCAGGATCACACACCCTGTGCGGTGGCCCATCTAAGGAAGTAGCTGTGTTCCTCTGGTGTAAGGAAGGCTCGGCTATTTTTAGTGGCAGGAAGAGTCGGTAGCAGCTGCATGGAGAATAGCTCCGTGTGCTCCAGGAGTGGGTGTTCACGCGCTGCCAGCAAGACCTGGCGTCTGCTCAACACAGGCGTGAGGGTGTGCGTCCTAAAGCCTGGTTGGTGTTCCAGAAGGCGGTCCCCGCCAGGCCTCCTGAGTGGGAAGGAGAGGACGTGGCCAGCACACGCGCAGACACACCCCACCACATGCACACGGCCTTACATGACGACGGGCCTCCCTGCTCCCGCTGCTTCCCTGGGCCCTGCCTTGCGGTTCTCACGCTGTAGCTCCGGTTTCACGCCTCCTTTTACATTGTTTAAGTTTCTTTCTGATGTGCCGGAGGGAGGTGTGGTTCTGCCTGTGGGGAGAGAGGTGTGCAGGTGGCCCGGCCTTCACCCGGCCCGGGGCTTGCTGAATTCACACCTCGGCGGCGTCTGGCGGCTCCAGGCAGCTTCTCCGGCGTGGGCTTTAGCACAACACAACCCCGTCGGCCCTGAGAGCTGCAGGGTTGCAGACGTGCCCCCGGCACGCGCCAGTCCCTCGCTCCCGCACATCTCCGCCACTGTGTCCTTGATTCTGGTTGGAGGTGTGATTTCCCACATGCATATTCATGAGGTGTGTTTGCAGCGTGGGGTGTGAGTCTCACGGATATTTTAATGGAGGCGGGGAGGGCTTGCGGAGGCGCCGGCGGATGGACGTCTCCATCTGGCTGTGTGGGGAGACTCAGGGCCCTCAGATGCTGTGATGTCTGAGGCTGCCTACCCCACACAGATGGGAGTCAGGGCCTACGTGGCTGGCTGTTTCCTAGGGGAACATGGCCCTGGATGTTGGGGAGGCCCCTCCGCAGCCTCAAGTGTGGCTGACTCAGGCCAGGTCCCACGTCCAGCACGGCAGCCGCAGGCCTGGCAGAGACTTGGAATGGGGTCTGAAAAGCCTTTGTGAGCCATTGGGCTGATGGGGCGCTGGGGGTGCAGCTCGAGGGCACGCCATCAGGTGGACGACCCCACAGAGTGGGCTGGGGGCTGTTGGCCAGGGGGGCACTGGGACTGGCTGGGCCGTGACCCTGAGCCATCCCCGTCCCCAGGAGCTGGAGTTCTTGCGCGTGGCCAAGAAGGAGAAGCTGCGGGAGGCCACGGAGGCGAAGCGGAACCTGCGGAAGGAGATTGAGCGTCTCCGCGCCGAGAACGAGAAGAAGATGAAAGAGGCCAACGAGTCGCGGCTGCGCCTGAAGCGGGAGCTGGAGCAGGCGCGGCAGGCGCGGGTGTGCGATAAGGGCTGCGAGGCGGGCCGCCTGCGCGCCAAGTACTCGGCCCAGGTATGCGGGTGGGGAGACCAAGGCACGCGGCCCAGTGGGCGTGGAGTTCAACCACATGGGGCCACGGTGGGCCCGAGGCTGCCCTGCCCAGCTGGAAAGGCCTTGGAGCAGAGTCCAGGCCCAGGCTTGCATTTGGGGCGCGCCCTGACAGGCACAGGATGAGTGGTTGCTGAGCCCTGCGTCTCACGAGCTTGTGTCCTGGCAGATGCAGGAAGGAGCAGCACATGGCATGGGGGAGGCGGCGTCAGGCGGGGCGGGGCAGGGCGGGGCAGCCAGCAGGTGCGGCTGACCGCGGGCTCCCTTTCAGATTGAAGACCTGCAGGTGAAGCTGCAGCATGCAGAGGCGGACCGGGAGCAGCTGCGGGCTGACCTGCTGCGGGAGCGCGAGGCTCGGGAGCACCTGGAGAAGGTGGTGAAGGAGCTGCAGGAGCAGCTGTGGCCGCGAGCCCACCCCGAGGCTGTGGGCGGCGAGGGCGCTGTGGAGCTGGAGCCCTAGATCCATGCCTGCCGCCGTGGCGCTGACGACAACGCGGGTGCAGGGGTCGCAGGCGGACGGGGCAGCTCTGCCCGCCCGCGCCACGCAGCCCACACAGCACAACGTCTTACTGTGCCTATTACCAAGCGAGTGTTTGTAACCATGTAGTTTTGGAATCCACTGCAAAATTTTCTACTGGCCAAGTTCAAGTGAGCAAGCGTGTCCCCCACCTGCAGCTGGAGGCGGGGCCAGCTCGGCGGCATGCTGGTCCTCTGCTTGCTACTAGAACATTCTAACATTTACACTTTTGTTATAAGCTATTTAAAACCAGTAAGGAGACTTGAAATTGAGAAAATCCACACATTTTTAAATGATTAACTTTTAAAAGCCCCAACACATGACGCCATCTGAAGACCCGAGACGGGAGTGGGGGTGGCGGTCGCCCCACCCTCCCCACCCGGGGAAGCCATCACAGCTCATCTGCCCGCGGCTGCGTGACGACAGCAGGGGTTTTTCTTCAGAGTCTATTTTTTCAGCAACAAGGACCCAGGTCTTCCTGCTGCTGCCAGGGAGAGCAGGGACAGTGCCGCGTGCGAGATGAGCTCGAATACTGCCCGCCTTACGCCCACCCCGCCCGCCATGTCGCCATCCATGCCAGCGCTGCCCCCACGGGCACCAGGAAGTGCAGAGCCTCGCAGGAGCTGCCCCGGAGCTGAGGGGACGCGCTTCGGGTCCTCTGCACTCCGTGATTCTGCCCACGCTCCTCCCCTGTGAGGCGGTGAGCTGCGCCGGGCAGTGGCCGTGGCTGGCCGTCACTCCCTCCGCCCCTCCGGGCGCTCGTGCTTTTCAGTTCGGCAAACGTCGCTCCCTTCATTTCGGGACTGAGGCTGCAGCATTGGAACAAAACAGCATTATTTCACTTTTTGTTTGTTCGTTCATTTAAACGTATATTTAGAACTGCACTTTCTCAACAACCTTCCCTTCCTTCTGTTCCCCAGTGAACTGAGGTTTTTACCGATTTATAGAGCAGTCAAATCCTAAGTGCTCGAGTGCTTAGAAACCCCTCTGGTGCTTGGTTGAACAAGGGAATCACAAGAAAATGAAAATGCAAAACCTGAACTCCGGGGGTCGCTCTGTGCCTTCCAGCGTCTTGTACAGCAAATCCTGACTCGTGTCTTTTTTACCCCCAAAGTATGTCTTCAGTAGCGACTGAATCTGCCACTCAGAATAAGTTCCTTGCATTTATTCCAAATAATCTCGTTTATTCTCACCTGTTTATGCAAATTGTATAAGGTTTCATATGCCCAAGCTTGAAAAATGATTTCCCAGTAGACAAGAGGCGGCTACCCATCCTACAGTTACGGTATTTATTTACATAAGAAGACCTACGGGAGTTGTTGGCTTGAATCCGTTCTAACACCCACGGCAGCTGCACGCGCTCATGGAAGGTGGAGGTTACTTGCCCAGGTACAGACAGCCTCGGGGCAGTGACGCGCAGACACCAGAGACTGCTGACCCCTTGCGTCCGGGTGACGACTGTCTGCAGGGTTTTGCCCTTGGTTTACTGAGGGGGTCTTGGTTGCTGCTGAACCCCCCGCCCCTTCTAAAGTGCAATGCAAAAGGGACGTCATGTATATGCAGCGTTTGTTTGGGTTTTTCTTTGCTCTTGTTTTTCTTTGCGGTTGTTGTATCTGTGTGCATGGATTCCACACCTGCCGTAGCTAGATCCATCGACGGGCATTATTACCGTGTCTTGTAAAGGGTCGGTTTTGTTACGCAGCACGCAGAATGCTGTTTTTAGCTTTGTTTTACCAGAGTTGTGTTTTTTCAGTCACTTCTTCAAGGGAAACTAAATGGTTTAGTTGGAGCAAAGCTTTAAGTGTGTGGGCGTGCTTCTGTGTGGCTGTGTCGCCAGGTCAAAGGTCACAGGTTGAGGCCCTCACTATCCCCAGGGCCGCCAGGTTTGCTCCCTTTGCTTTGAGTTTTCAGACCCCAGAGGGAGAGAAACTTTTCCAAGTTGTGTCTGGGGCAGAGCCATCCCAGTGGCCACTGTTAGGTCCGCGCCTCCACCGCCCTGTCTTGCCCCAAACAGAAAGCACTGTTTGTAGTGGCAGCCCTTCCCCAGCTCAGCCCTGGAAGGGTCCAGCCAGTGTCACCGGGGTCCACCCCTTCCTGCAGGTGCCAGGGTCATGCGGTCAGTGGGACCCGGACGCAGCACACCCTCCCTGCACCAGTGGCTGGAGCTCGGGACCCTCCCTGGCAGTTTCGGCAGCTCTGGCCCCAGCTCACCAGGGTCCCATCCCCGGGTGAGGCTGTGGTGGCACCTGGACACCCTGGTCGCTTCCACCCTTGGGGTCTGAGTCTGAGGGGCAGCTCAGGCTGCAGGGCCGTTCTGGACTGGGGGCGCCTGGGCCCCAAGGGGCACGTGCCTGGCTCCCTCTGCACAGCTGCAAATCTGTTTCTTTTCAGCAGAAGGGGGAAGAGGTGCCCGCTGCGTGGGCTGCTGACGCCCCGTGTGAGGCCCTTCCTCCAAGTGATTGTGTATTCAGTTTAATTCTCATTATATTTCTATACTGAAAGATTTTTAACGAAGGGAAAAACAACAGCAATAACATTCATATCTCTGGAGCAGCTAACTCATACACGTCATGTCTGCTTTTCGTACAGAACTAGCCAGTGTAAAAACAGTTCACCTGTAAATACTTCCTCCTTTTTTCACCGTTGTATTATACGTGTATATGGTGGGTCCTTTTTCAGAAACTCTTTTCTTACCTGAGAGTTGTCTTGTTTTCTGGGCTGTTTTTAACTGAGGAAAAAAAAAAAAACTGCTTCCCTGCCAGGGGTGGGGGCGGAGAAGCCCCGTGCCCTTTCCCGTGCCACCCCTCCCCCATGTGGGTCTGGAGCCCCGGCCCCCCCACCCCACCCTCAGCCCAACAGGGTCCAGGGAGACGTTTGTTCTTGCTTTAAGTCAGGAGTCACAAATGACTTTTTTTTTCAATTAAGGAAAAAGCTCCACCTCTACCTTTAACATCACCCAGGCCCCGCCCCGCCCGTGCCCCATGCTGCTGCTAATGACAGTATGATGCTTACTCTGCTACTCGGAAACTATTTTTATGTAATTAATGTATGCTTTCTTGTTTATAAATGCCTGATTTAAAAAGAAAAGAAAGAGCTTGGCATATTTATCTATTTCGCTGTGTACCTGTTAGTCCTTCCCCGACCCCGAAACAGATGACACTGTACAATAAAGGACTTTGAGAGTATGGGGGACCGCCGTGCGTGCGCCCACCACAGCCCCCTCCCCAGGTCGGCCGGGCAGGGGTGGCTGGGACCCCTTGGGTTCAGGCCATCGGGGGTGGGGGTGCTGTCACGGGTCAGATCTTGGGCCTCGGGTCTCCATTGGCCCCGGAGGGCATGTGGGGACCACGTGGCCACCCTGGCACAGCTGCCCTCTCAGCTAGTCCCTGTCCCCTCTGAGCCGGGCAAGGCCACAGAGGTTTCCTCTGCGATTCAGGGAGCTTGCAGTCCCTCTTCATAGTGGTGGATCTGGCTGGAGCCCCGGCTTGAGGCCACCATGGCACTGGCCAAGCTGGGAGGAAACCCCACAGAGGGCAGGCAGTGCCAGGACAGAAGGTGGGATGGCGCCTTCCTGGCTGGGCCTCCCTTGGGGCCTCGTGAGGACAGGCCTGGGGTTGGCAGAACTGTCCCCAAGGGTGGATCACCAGCTCCCTGAGGAGCTCCTGGGTCACTTGCTGGGGGAGAGCAGCGATGGCACCAGAACCCTGGACCCCAACGAGCCTCCCTGAGGGAGACGCAGAGGGCCCTTCTCCCTGCTGGACCTCACAGCGGGGCCTTCCCAGACCCCTGTTCTGGGGAGTGGGGTTGCAGTGCTGTGTGCCCCTTCATGGAGCAGATGCGGGCTGGGGTCCCTGGGGTGCCAGGCCACCACCTCTCTGGGGTTCCTTAGGCCACCACGTCCAGCATCTCCAGCCCAACCAGCCCTGACAGGTCATCTGGCCTGTGGTCCGAGAAATAATGGCTGCTGGTCTCCCCGGCCTCCTGGCCAGGTTCCCATCTCCTTCCTCCACCCTTGGGAGGCGCCCCTAAGCCTGGGCCAGAGCACACCTGGCCCTCCCCTCACTGCCACACAGGGGCTTCCTCCTTCCCTGCCTAACTTCCCGGGCCTCAAAGGGCTCACAGAGCCCCCAGGGAGGGGGTACAGGGCCACCTCTGTGACCAGACACTCGCTCCACCTGGGCCTGGCTTCCCTGTCCAGGCTTGGCCCCTGGGTGTGGGGGGCAGTGGGCCAAGGGGAACACTGGCTACCGCAGGAGTGGCCGTGGACTGGTTCTGGGCACTGGCACGGTCCAGGGGGGCAGAGGATGGGTGGCTCCAGAGTGCCGCCGGCACGACCTTGAGAGACTCATTGTGAGCACGGAGTCCAGGCCCGGGGCCAAGTGCAGTGGGGTCCGTGGGGAGCAGCAGGGAAGGGGCTGGGCAGGGGCCCGGCGGGCCCTGCGGACTGTCCCTGCGACCCTATGCGCACTCTGTCTCGGAGCTGAGTGCCACAGGGCCTGACGGTGGCCCTCGTGGAGGCCCAGAGGCACTGGGTCCAGCTGCCGCGACGGAGCTCAAGCTCAGTTGTATCCAAGCTGCCCGGACTTCTCTCCTCGTTACCTTTGGGTATAAACAGTATTAAATGGCTGTGGCCACCGGCTGGTACCCAGGGTCAGAACCCCCTTCCCAAAGCTGTTCCCAAGGGCCCAGGGCTCTCCTGAGGACTGGAGGAGGGAAGGTCAGAGTGCGAGAAGCTCCCTGCCTCTGCGCTGGGGAAGGCAGAGCGGGGAGGAGAGAGATGGCCTTCCACGCCCCGCCTGCATCCTCAGGCTCAGGGCTCCCGGCGTTCACACCCGCGGGGCCTCGGCTCTGGATGGGCAGCTCCCAGCACCCTGTTCCTGGACGGTGCCTGTTTTCAAGTCCCCAAAAGCTGGGGTCTGGGGCAGATGAGCCCAGGGTGGGGGTGAGGGCTCCCTGCCCGTCCCTAGTTTCTGCCCCACCCTGTGCCCCACTCGTTTTGTTTCTGCCTCAGTCACCAACAGCTGTCCTCAGGCCACCCCTGGGTCTCAGCTGCACCGGTCCCCTCCTGGAGCCACGGTCCTGCTGGCCTTCACCCACCGCTCTGGGGTCAAGGGGGCTGACAGCAGCTGAGCAGCCTGGCCTTGTCTGCGGAGGCAGCAGCCGGCAAGTCCTTGGTGTGAAGTGGAGACCGGCCGAGTCGCTGCAGCCTCGGGTCCAGCCCAGCGTGGCTCCCAAGCCTGGGACCTCCTTCACCCCCATCGAAACCTGCCTCCCGCCCCAGCTCGACGCTCCGAGGGCATGGCTGCGATTCCAAGCCGGACACCCCCTCGTGGCTGCGTGAGGGCCAGACCCCGACCTGATCCTGGCCCCAGCCTGGCCACCCCCATGCGCCAGCACCTGCTCTGACTCCCCCACTTCCTTCTCACCAGGAAGAGGCAGCCCCCACCCACTCTGTGGCCCCTGCACAGCTGTGGGTCCTGCTCCAGGCGACCAGCCTCAGACCCCCCTGCAAGACATGGAGCCCCAGAGCCGTCTGCCCTCAGGAAAGGATGGCGTCATGACCTTCCTATGTTGGCCCTGGGGGGGTGAGCCTCTCCACAGAAACTGCCCTGTCCCCCCCACCCCCAGGGGACCCTGGATGGGGTGAAGACAGAACGTTTGGGAACTGGATGCCCGCCCAGCCCTGCCAGCCCCTGGTCTCCGTGACGCACATGGCCATCTGTGCCCGGCCCTTGCCAGGTGGGTGGGGGCCTCAATGGCTGGGGTACCCAGCCCTGGAGCAGGTGGCCCAGCAGCGGGTGGGGACCGGCAGGGGCAGCCTGGCCGGCCTGGCTTGTCTTTGCAGTGTCCTGTGCCGGGCCAGGTGTCCGGCCGGGCTGGGAACGGACTTTTCTCTCCCATGGCCGGGCCTGGCAGCTCTCACTGGCATGAAGCGCAGTTCAGGCTCGGCCTCCATGGCTCCTGCTGCAAAGGAGGCCTGTTCCGGAAACTTCCAGGGACAGGGAACCGTGGAGAGGTGGGGGCTGAAGGCAGGGGCTCCCAGGGTCAGCCCAGGCGGCAGTGTCCCCCAGCCCCTGCTGCTCCCCACAGCCGACCCACCCCCTAGGGACACACTCAGGTGCAGGCATGCCAGGTGTCCAGGCCCTGTAGGGACACAAGCGGCTGGCTTGGAAGGGTGCGCTCCTGGCTGCCCAGCTCAGTCCAAAAGCCAGGGTGGGGTGCTCTCCAGACCCAGTCCCAGAGCCCAGGGCTGTTGAGGGGGGGGTCGAAGGCCTCCCAGAGGCCCTGGTGGGGGCCAGGCAAGCCACCAGCCCTGGACCCGGAGGGTCCCGTGTACCCTGGCCCGTGGCAGCCACTGCAACCTCTGGCCTGACCCTGCTGGACTCCTGCTGACAGCCCGTCCCCCTCCCTGCTGTCGGTACCTTCTGACCGTTCCTGCAAGGTGGGCCCTGGGCAGGCTGGGGTCTGGGGGGAAGGGCGAGCAGGAACCGGAGGCACTGCGGGCTGGGGACACATGATGGGGCTCTGTGTGTCCTGCCTGATGGAGGTGCCCCCGGCTGGCTGAAATGACCTGGCTGGTGCTATGCCCAGGCTAGGCCAGGCCCCCAGTCCCAGATGGACACCACCCTGTGCCCTCTCTGGGCTTGGCGCATGTGGGGGTCCCACCCTGGGGCAGGAGCTGGGCAAGGTGCTGTTTCCCTGCAGTCCAGCCCCTCTGCCCTGACCCTGGTGGGACCTGGACCCCACGAATGCAAGGCCCACGCCGCAGCTTCCGGTTTCTAAGGAAAAAGTCCTAGGAAAGGCGGTTGGTGGAGCGGCTCCTGCTAAGGCCCGGAGAAACTGTGGGGGGAAGGCTGGCCCATTCTGTGGCCCAGGGACACCAGCAGGGCTGTGGCGGGTATGGCTGGCACTGGGTCAGGCTTAGGCCGGGCTCTCACCGGCCTCCGTGTGGCCCCTCGGTGTTTAGACCCCCCCCAGGCCAGCCCAAGGCGGCCTCCTAGGGTCACTCCTGCACAGGACAGCGGCCGGAACTCTCAGATGACCACCAGCCTTCACGGGCCGCTGAGGGTCTGTGGATTGAGGCTCCGAACCCTCACCCCATCTTGCGCCCCGTGCGCGAGGTCTGCGGGGTCAAGGGTGCGCGGGACAGGACACGCTGCTGCAGGCCCGCCGCCTCCCCGCCCCGGCGCTGTCCTGGCATCCGGGGAAATCCTGTTTCTGGGCTCCGGCCAGGGCCAGGGCCTGCTCCCACCGGGAGGCCATGCGGGCGGCGGAGGAACCCTCCCAACCCCGCTACTCCGCCCGGGCCGGAAGCCGCGCTGCGGGGGAGGTGGGGGTTCGCGTCCCGGGACCGCGCCGCGTCCTCGGGGCTGGGACTGCCTCTCCGACGCCGGTTCCGTTCCCGGTCCCGGGAGACGGCGCCCCGAGTCAGGCGGAGCGCGCCAGCCCCGGTTCCCCACGCGGAGGGGCGGCCCCGCAGCCTCAACTCCATCCCCCGGCCCCCGCCGCCTCAGTTTCCCCTCCGCCGCTTCCGCCTCCCCCGCCCTCCCTGCCGTCCGGGGCGGCGCCCCCCACATTCGCGGCCGCCGCCTCGGATTCCGGCGGAGCGGGGCGGGGGCTTCCGGCCTGGGGGCGGTGGGTTGGAGCCGCGGGCCCGGGCTGGGGGCGGGACGGGCGGCCCTGGGAGCTTCCTGCGGCGTCGGCGGCGGGAATTACCCCAACCCGGCGGACTAAGTGCGGGGGTCTCGGGGGCTGCGGCTCCCCCGCTGGTGGGCGCTGCCGCCCCAAGAGGCCGCTGCGGGGGGCGGGGCGGCGGCAGGAAGCGCCCCTCCCCCTCCCCCGTCCCCACCCCCATGTCCCCACCCTAGGCCCGCGGAGGCGGCGCGAGTTTCACCGCCCGCGGATGGGAGGGGCGGGGGGCGGGGAGGGGAGCGGCGCGACCCCCAGCGGCGGAGGCGGGAACTGCAGCTCAGCCGAGCTCGGGGCTGGGGGGTCCCTGCTGACCCCGCCCTCTCGGACGCTCCCAGCCGGGCCCAGTGCTTTTCTCCTTTTCTCTCTGGGGTGCGGCCTCCCGGTTCTGCTCGGCTGGGGGTCTGTTCCCGGGAAGAGCCACCGCCCCTCATGCCGGCCTGCTGGCCCCAGCAGGCAAGTGGCCCCCTTCTCCTCCAGCCCCTCGCTGCAACCCGCAGGGAGCTGGGGGCCTTGGTGGATCCCACCACAGGAGACCACGAGACCAGGACGGCTGGCTGAGACCTGCCCCTTAGAGCCGTTTCTCCTCCTCACCTGTCTCCTGTCCCCCTCAGGCCATCGGGACGGGACCCCCAGCCCCATGAACCACACCCATGCACTGAGCAGTGGACCTGAAACCTGCCCTCTCCCCAGGGAGCCGGGCTGTGCCCCAGGCTGCCTCTCCTGCTTGGAGCTCCCTGGAAGGAAATGCCCCCAGGCCCCCAGGCACTGAGATTCCCTCCCGCCAGCCCCCATCAGGGGCACAGCAGGCCTGTGGCACCCAGCCTGTCTCCTGGGCAGGACCTCAGAGCCCGTGCTGTGCCCTCTCTCCTGTCCCCAGATGGAAGCCGGCAGGTGGGGCCCTAGCAGGCGGCACGAGAGATGTGTGGGGTGATGAGGACCCTGTGGGCTCAGGTCTGGGGCAGTGGGACAGGGGCTCCAGGGCTGGGCACTGGGAGCAGGAGCAGAGAGCAGATCCTAGCTGGGGCAGAGTCCTGGTCTGTCCCCTCTGGGGCCCCTGGGCTCTGAGGCAGGGGTGGGCAAGGCCTGGACCCTTGATGGGGGCCCCTCCCTGGCTGTGGTCAACCTCAGGAGCCAAGGAGGCTAGGGGCTGGGGTGGGCAGCTCCCTCTGTTCCCCATGGGTCCCCATGAAGGAGGTCCTGCAGACTAGGGAGGCCCCGCTGGCCCTGGACCTGTTTGGAGCCCCCCAGCTGGGCTTCTGGCTCTGGTTGCCCCGGGCGGGAGGGACAAGTACCAGGAGGGGTGTCCAGTGTTTGCTGGAGTGCCACTGCCAGGGGCAAATTGGGGGCAGAGAGGGCAGCCAGGCACCACCCTGGCCCCAGGTGGTCTTCCCCAAGGCTCTCTGAAGGGCTGGCAGCTCTGGGCCTGGCAGCTGCCCTTGCAAGCCCCAACTGGGGGCTCTTTCATCAGGGCCCAGCACCTGGCCTTCCTGGCTGTCCCTGTGCCTGGAGGCAGGACTGGAAGGGGCTGGGGGTCTTTGTCAGGCCTGAGCAGTTTGCTGAGCCACGGTCTTGCCGAGCTGTGGTTTGCTGAGCCGCGGTTTGCTGAGCTGCGGTTTGCTGAGCCACAGTCTTGCTGAGCCACGGTCTTGCTGAGCCACGGTCTTGCTGAGCCACAGTCTTGCTGAGCCACAGTCTTGCTGAGCCACGGTCTTGCCGAGCTGTGGTTTGCTGAGCCAGCCCGCAGGTCCAGAGGCTCCTGGCTTCCTTGGCCCAGACCTGAGGCTCCCAGGGAAGGCCCCCCCAGACTGCTCAGGAACCAGCCTAGGGCACTGGGCACTGGCCCTCCAGGAAGCCCTGCCTGGGAGGGGCTGCTCTGCACAGCTGGTCTCGACACCCCCAGGTGCCAGGAGTGAAGACGGAGAGGCTTTGGGAGGGGGGACGTCCACAGGCCAGGCGGGTCCTGTCTGGCTCCCGGCTGTGGCCTGGCTCTGCTGTCCTCTACTAACGCCAAGAGGCCCGGGCCTGGTCTGGAGGGTGTCCTGGCTGAGGCCTTGCTGAAGGGGGTGAGGGAGGTGCCCCCCGTCCCCATCCTATCTCTGTGTGTCTGTGTCTCTCGGACTCTGTCTGCCTGTCTCTCTCTGGCTCACAGACCATCTTCCATGGCACCACCTAGCATGCTGCTCCCGCTCCGTGAGATCTTCACTCTGTAACTGTGGGCGGGAGGAATGGCCGATGCTCCCTTGTCTGGGAGGTCAGAGGACAGGAGGGGCACAGGGAGGTGCCCAGGGCTGGGACCGGGTACTCCCTCCCCGAGACTCCTCTGGGGGCAGGAGGGGGTGCTGGCTGGGGCTGGGAACTCCGCTTCTGCCGCAGTGTTCTTGGGAGCTTGCCAGAGAGCCCCCACCTGGCCCTGGCCTCGGGTTCCCCAGGGCGGTGCCACAGGCCCTGATCTCCTGGCCAGAGGCAGACATAGCCCCTACCGTGCCCACCAGGTCCAGGGGCACCCAACACAGCCCCTGCCCTGCCTGGGATGAGGCCTCAGCCCAGCTCGTGTCCAGCTGTGTTGGCAGCCGGGCGGTCACATGGCACAGCAGCCCTGGCCCCGAAGCGGGTGTGTTTCCACCTCCAGTGCCACAAGCTGCCCGCCCTCCCCCCAACACGCGGAGGGGAGCTGCCTGAGAGGCCCAGGGAGCCTGGGAGACCGTGGCGCTTGCTGCCAAGGCCTTTGGGAGCACGTCGGCTCCTGGCCCACGCCCACGGCTCAGTGATGCTGCTCGGCCTGAGCAGGTCTGTCCATTCACATAGTCACTGAGGCCCCTTTGCCGGGTGTGAGGCCGGTGCCTGGGAGTCAGTGCCCAGTCCCTGATGCAGGCCCAGTGAGCAGGGACCCACGAGCCGAGGCCAGCCCAAGGGCCTCCATCCGCCCACTTCTCCTACCCCAGGCCTGGCACTCAGGGGCTGGTCCCCGCTGTCGAGGGCAGGCAATGGGGGAGGGTCTTTCACGGGGGAGGGGTGCACCCCAGAGCAGGGCCGTGTGCTGGCGGGGGATGCATGTGGGGGGCTCTGGGTCCTCTTTCCAGCGTCTTCCTCCCCCCCCCGCAGGGCAGCAAGGGGCCCTGGGACTCTGCCTAAGAGGTTGCCTGGACCAGACAGGCCGGCCTTCGTGGCCTCCCCAGGGCCATGGGGACCAGCAGACCCAGAAGCCAGGGTGAAGGGACACGGGAGGCAGGTGTTCTGTGGCCCATCCCGAGGGCTCCGTCCCCGTGGTGGGCTGACCGAGAGAGAGTCCCGGGGGAGGGTCACCGTCCCTGGGTGGGGCCTGGCTGCCGCCACCTCAGCACCCCGGTGTCTGGGGCCCCCCTCCCCCCACAGGCCTCCCTGTCCCGCCTGTCCCCTGCGCCACAGCCAGCCCTCCAGGGCGGTGTCTGGGGCCAGAGGCTGCCTCCACGGAGCCTCTCCCCCACCAGCTTGCTTTTTCTTTTTAAATTCAAATTTCTACGTATTTTAACTTCTGGAGGTGGTGGGAGGAGTGGGGCAAGGGGGGCTGCGCGGGGTCCAGGCAGGGCCCAGGCGCTGCGGCCCTCCAGGGCGGCTCCCCATCGGTGCCGAGGCTGCTGGCCGGAAGAGGCACCCTGCCTGGGAAGCCACTGTGCTCTGCTCGCTCCCAGGGTCCCCAGGGCCTGTCCTGGTGGAAGGCGCAGGGGGAGAGGAGCACGGCCAGGAGGCCACTGGACACCTTGTCAGGGCCTCAGTGGCCCTAGCCACCAGCCCAGGGGACACCGATGCCTACCTCGGGGTTTGCTGTGATCACCAAGGAAGCTGGCGGCCCGGGCTTCAGTGTGTGCAGGGAGCTTCCAAAAAGTCAGCCTCAGTGGCCGTAAGACGCGCCTGTCAGCCACGAAGACCCCTGAGGTGCAGGCCCCAGCCCGACCACATCACGGGTGGAGAAAACAGCCCTGGGTTTCCCGTCGTGGGTTTTGTGACTTTAAAAACCAAGGATGCTGCTTGGGAATTAAATCCCAAAGGGCACCTCTCGACGCGCTGGGAAACACAGCAGCTGCTGCTGTTCCCAGCAGTTTTTTTTCCCTCTAAATTGAAACATCATTTTCTATTTTTCTTGTGACACAAATGTGGTTTCATCCTCAAGTAAAAAAAAGCTACAAAGCGGTTTGCCAAATGTAAGGGGCAGACCCAGGTGGGCGCCGCTCCAGTGCAGTGGGCCAGGGTCAGCGACGCGGTGGCATCTGCCCAGCCTGGCCGACGTCCACCTGGACCCCTGGGAGGCAGGTGACCGAGGTCCAGGCAGTCCAGGAGCCTCCCCTCCGAAGGGCGGGGCCAACTCCAAGGGCAAGGGACTGTGTCAGAAGCGCAGGGCACTCACAGGGCCCCCAGGGACCAGAGGCTGGAGCTGTGGCCAAGCAGCCCTGGGCTCCGGGAGCCTCGAGGACGCCGCAGCTGAAGACCCAGCCTCGCCACTGGCTCTGGGCTCCTAGAAGGTGCTGGGGGGCAGCTGCCTCCTTCCTGTCTGGAGTGGAAGCCTGGGTACCTGGGGAAACTTTGGGGACGCCAGAGCCCCCAACATGTGCTCGGCCTCAGACTGGCAGAGCTCAGAACCAGGAGGTCTTGGGGACACTCTGAGCTGGCAGAGGAGGGGGTCCCATCGCTGCAGCCCCAGTGGCCTTCAGCTTGTCACCTCCAAGGATGGGGGCTCGGCACCCCACGATCTGGTCTGGTTTCTCCCAGACCAGCGTCCCCCCAGCCCGCCCCTCTGCCCCTGGGGCAGCTGGCCTTCCTCGGCGTATCCACCACCCGGTGCCCAGCCTGGCCTCAGCAGGCTCTCCCTGACAGCTCCCCAGGTCCCCACCGTGGAGCACCCCAGCTCCGGGCGGGCCTTCACCCCCATGTGCCCCGGGTTCGTGTGCTGCTGTCAGTGCATCTCCTTTGTGCATGGCTGCCCGTGGCTGGGCACAAGCAGCTGCCTGTGCGGGTCTGGAGAGAGGTGCAGGCCGAAGCTGGCCGGGAGATGGGTGTGCTCCCAGGGCGAAGCGCCTGGACAGCGGGAGCCTGGGTCTGGCCCAGCACAGGGAGGTGGGAGCTAGTCGTGGGAGAGTCGGGGACAGCAGCATGGCACTCGTGCTGAGGGAAGCCTCGGGGTCCTTCGCACAGGCCTGGGGCTGGGCCCTGTATGCCTCCTTTCCAGGGCTCCAAGCAGGGTCCCTCTGAGAAGGTGGGCTGCAAGGACAGGGCTGGGTCCAAGGAGCTGCCGGGAGAGGCCGGGAGAGGCCGGGAGAGCGAGGGTCTGAGGCTGGCTCCCTGCCCAGCGCTGGGATGGCAGAGGGTGAGCCCAGTCAGGCTGCGCAGGACCCAGGTGGGCATGTTGAAGCCAGGGGCCAGGCCAGGCACGTGGAGCCAGGCAGCAGGTCTCTGCCGTGGCCGCCTTCTGTCTGATTGAGTGGCCGGTGCCTGTGGGCCGCCTCAGCGCCCCTCCCCACGACCTCCCAGCCCCTCTGAGTGGCTGAGGGGCCCTCTGGAGGCAGCTGTAGAATGCCCCTGACCATCCTCCCTGGTCAGTGTGGGGCGGGAGGGTCAGGCACGCAGGACCGGGTCCGGAGAGCGGATTATATGCTTCCTGCCTCTCGCCGTGGGAGCCCGTCCCGTGGGCAGGATTGCGTGGAGCGGGTGGTACCCGGCGGAGGTCAGGGGCTGGCTGGCTGCGCTCCACCGCAGAGCTCTGTGGCAGGAGACAGGGACCCTCCTTCCCAGCCCCAGCCTGGCAGGAAATTCCGGCACCGACCACGGCTGGGCCTGAGAACAGGGTGGGTGGGAAAGACGTGCTGGCCTCGAAGGGTGCCTGGGGGATGGCCACAGGCCTGGCCCGAGGCACCGAGACGCGCCATCCCGTGTGTCCCGCTTGCACCCCGGGCACCCCAGGGCTCCGCGCAGAGCGGGGGCCGCAGCGGTGGGCGGCACGGGCTCCAGTCCCTCCGTGAGTGTGCGGGCGTGTTTGGAGGACCGAGCTGCCTGCGTGGGTCCCAAGGAGCCGGCCCTCCAGAGCCACCACTGAGTGTTTTATTCAAGCCGGCAGCTGCAGGGCTCTGGGCCGTCCGGGGAATCGGGGAGCAGGGCCTGCACGCAGAGGCAGCGTTCCTTCCGTTCACACCCAGGTGGCCACCTGTGGACGGCGGCCTCACCGAGGCACTGGCGGCCCTGGGGTGCAGCTGTAGGCGGCCTGCCAGCCACCGGAGGCTTCAGCGCCTCCTTCCAGGACGTGGGGTCGCTGGCCGGAGCGGTTCGCTACAACCCGCAGGTGTTTGAAGGCTGTGGGCAGCGTGCGTCCCAGGAACGGCGGGCTGGTCACGTCACGGATCACGACCACGTACTCTCCTGCAGGGGATGGGCTGGGCTGGTCAGTCAGGCTCCTGTCCCCGCCCTCCCCTCGGCCCCGTCTCGTGTCCCCGCCGGCCCACGTGTCCCCACATCTCTGCCTGGGTTCCGGGATTCTTGACACTGTAACCACAGGACCAGCCACTGGACCAGTCCTGGGGTGCTAGACGCACAGTCGGCATAGGTGAATAAACTGATTTTGGGTGAAGCAAACCACCTCCGACCTCAGGCCACCGCCCAGCTGCGGCCTCCTGCTGCGAGGCTGGCGAGCGCAGAATCGACCTTTGCCCGGCCGCCGCTCCGGAGCCCCTGCTGACCTGCTGCGGGGGCCCCTGGGGCATCTTTTGCAAATACTTTCCTACCTTTTTAGGAGAAAAATCATTCATTTCCTCCATAAACTGTTTTTAAAAATAATGAAGCTCCGAAGGCAAGACCTGTCAGGTTTGCTTTTGAAGCCCCCGCCCCAGCCCCTTCCCCACACCCGCGGCGGGCTCTCTAGGTGGGGCTGGGGGCGGCCCTGCTGGGGGGACCCGGGAGAGAAGGAAAAGTGCTTTTCCTTTCACAGTCTGTAAACTGTCTGGAGAGCTTCAAAGTTGGAGAAACCATAAAAAAGAAAATAAGAAATAACAAAAAGTGAGGTTGCCGTGGAAACCGCCCTCTCCCCTCCCCCGAGCCTGTGGGGCTGGCACTGGAGCGTGGAAAAGGCGCCGGGCTGGCCCGGGCTCACACCAGGAATGCCGCCGCGCTGAACCGGGGCAGGAGTCGGCTCACACCGCAAGGCAGAGACACATTCCAGACGCCGCCGGCCTGGAAAGCAGCGCTCCCTCCCCGCGCAGAGCCGCCTCCTCCGGCCAGGCCGCGGGCTCCGCCGTCTGTGCGCTCCTGGGCTGGACTAGCGCGAGCCTCGGGGCCCGGGGTGTGTGCTGGGCCCTGAGTCAGCTCCTTTAGAAAAAACCAAGGTCTGGGGGGCCTCGCCAGGGGGCACACGTTCCGCAGCCACAGAGCAGTGGGCACCGGGGCCAGCCTCCCTGGCGGGCGGAGGGAGAGCCGTGCATGGCAACGCCACAGTGTTTCCAAGCAGCCGGTTTCTAGGTGTTCCCAGGAATACCGCTCGCCCAGCGGCAGCCAGGCGCTGGCCGGGGGCCGGGAGAGCTCGGCAGGCAGTGGCTGGGGAGCCGGGCCACAAGCCCCATCTGACCCCGCTCCCGAGGCCGGCGGCCCCGCGGACGGGAAGGGCAGGGGGGACGGGCCCTGGCTGGCGGCCACAGCGCAGCCGGCCCGGCCTTGATGGCCACGGGATCTAGCCCTGGGCCAGCTCTCCCCCGGGCCTCGGCCACAGCTGCACTAGAGGGGCCCCACGTCCATCTCCCTTTGCGCCTCACCCCCAGAGCTGTCTGCGGAGCTCGTAAACCCTGGGTCGGCAAGTGATGTCCTCCAGGGCTGGGGGCTGCACAGAGACGCCGGGACCCAGCTGATTCTTGTCGGTGTGAGATGTCCCCGCCCCCACCCTCACCTACCTGCTCCTCCTGGGATGGCCAGGACGGGACTGGCCCGGTAGATGGTGTGAGGGCTGCTGTGGGACCATGGAGGACGCCACCCGGGACCCAGGGCCTCGCTGGCCGCAGCCCCAGCTACACCAGGCCGTCCCCCTGACCAGGGTGGCTTCACTTCCTCTCCAGCTGCACCAGGGGCAGCTCCGTGGAGGCATCCGGACCCCAGTGAGCGGTGGGCCCAGACCTCCCAGCCTTCGGCTCCCCTGCCAGAGCCCCAGAGACACCAGAGGAAGGGTCACTCACTGGCCCAGGGTTCAGAGAGGCTCTGCCCTTCACGAGGCACCCTGCCAGCCGCAGCACCCGTGCCCTGCTGGGGACCACGCCTTGCTGTAGCCTAGGTGCCCTGGCACTCCACCCCTCAGGCTGTAGGGGGCATGCCAGTCTCAGGCCTGGAGCTGAGCCCCATGACTGCGGCTACTGGAGGAGGCCCCATGGCCTGGGGTTCTGCACCTGAGCCTCCTCCAGGCCCTCACTGTGACCCTCCTTGCTGTCCCCACAGCAGCTCCCATGCCAGGAGGAGCCTCACGCCCAGCCCAGGACCCCAGGCTCTGCCGCCGGCCTTCCTGGGGAGCAGCCCGTCATGGCTCAGCCACCTTGGTCCTTGGCGGCTGACCCTCAGCTCCCCTCGGCTCCCCTCGGCCTCCAAGGCCTCTGCGCCCCTGTACGCCTGCCCCAGGCTTTCCTCCCTTCCAGGACATTCCCCACATCACGGGCTGTGTCAGCCCAACTTCACGTCTTCCCGGACCATCCCCCATTACCAAGCCACCAGCCCCTTATCATTGAGGCCCCTGGGAGGGCCCGGCTGCTCCCACGTCCCCCACCCACTTCCACCTGCTGCTGGGGGCCCTGGGCCGAGTGCCCCCGCCTGTTGTGGGGATGGATGGTCTCAAACTCCCCAGCCCTGGACTGCGGGCTCTCGCCTCTCCAGACAGTGGCGCGGCCGACGATGGATGTGGGTCCCGTCCACCTACCTGGGTATGCTGCCGCAGCCCTCTCCTCCATGGCTCTGCCCTCAGGCCTGTGGAGACGACACAGTGAGGTCCCTGAATGCCTGCCTGGGCCCCCAGGACATGCTATCCCCGACCTGAACCAGGGCTAGTGGCTACAGGGTAGACCAGGGCCGCAGGACAGCGGAGATCTGTGAACCCCACCTCGGGGCCACGGGCGGGGCGGGAGAGCCCCCCGAGGTCTGCGTCCGGCTCTCTGCCCCTCGGGCCCGCAGGCTGCACCGAGCAAACCCTCTCTGCTTAAATCCTTGACGGACTCGTGCCCTTGGAGCAGGAGGGGCACCCACCATCCCGCTTCCACAGGCTTCTCACGAGATCCTGGAGGGCGGGGAAGGCCCGGGCCCCGGGGCGGACGGCGACGCGGAGCCTTCAGGGAGCGATCAGGAGCGGCGGGGAAGTCCCAGCAAGAGGGACCAGGAGGCGCGGCAGGCACTGCGTCCCCTCAGAGGGACAGAGGCCAGCGTCACCTGGGGGCATCGTGGCTGGGAAAGGAGGTAGCAGTGAGAATGGGGGGCCCAGGGGTCCGCCAGGGACTCCCCGTGGAGACACGCACGGCCCTTGCGGCTCCTGCCCTGAGGCCATCTTTGGGGGCCAGCACCCACTGGGGTTTCTGATCTGCAGCAAGTGATGGGCCTGCTCCTCCTGCCTGGACGGTGCCTCGCGGACCCTTGGGCCGGGGCGGGGCTGCGGCCAGCTAGGATTTGGGTCAGGGGAGCAGGTGGGCCCTGAGGACGTGGCCGTGGCCCAGCGAGGAAGCAGTCTCTGCCCACGGGGAAGCTGGGCTGGCCGCAGGCGCCTCCGAGGCTCCGCTGCAGGGACGGTGGGGCGACTGGCTCCCTGTGGACTCCCACCCTCCTCCCGGCGGTGAGGGGCGCTGCTGCCAGGCTTGCGAGCTTCCTCCTCTCCCCTTCCCCTTCCCCTCCTCTTTCCTGCCTTTTCTCTTTCTCTTATTCTCTCACTCCACTTTCACTCCTTTCTGTAGCTAGGGTCTGGCGCTGTGAGCCCGGCTGGAGGGCAGTGGCACGATCACAGCTCACTGCAGCCTCCAACTGCTGGGCTCAAGCGATCCCCTCGCCAAGGAGCTGGGACCACAGGAGTGTGCCGCCAAGCCTGGCTAATGACAAAATTGACACCACGTGTGTCACCACGCCCAGCTAATTAAAAACGTATTTTTTAGGGACGAGGTCTCACTGTGTTGGCCAGGCTGGTGTCAAACTCCTGGGCTGAGAAGAATCCTTCTACCTCGGCCTCCAAAAGTGCTGGCATCCCTGCACCTGGCCCGTGTTGATTTTTGTTAACGATAGACAAGGTCTCGCTCTGTCGCCCAGGCTGGAGTGCTGTGGCCTCATCATGGCTCACTGCAGCCTCAACCTCCCAAGTAGCTAAGGCTGCAGGCATGTGCCATCATGCCCAGCTAATTTTTAAATTTTTTTGTGGGGAAGGGGTCTCACTATATTGCCCAGACTGGTCTCAAACTATCCCCCCACCTTGGCCTCCTAAAAGCGCTGGGGTTACAGGCGTGAGCCAGCGCAGCGCAGCCTGCCCAGATACTCTTTCTGCACGAGGCCTCAGGTGCGCGGGGCTGGGCTGTGTCGGGCGTCACCATCCAATGGGCCCGGGGAAGCCCTGACAGGCTGGTGCCGTCCGCAGCCTGTCCCCCCCACCCCCCGTTGCTGGCCCATTCCTGTCATTTGAGGCTCAAGGGGGTCAACAGCCCACCCAGACCTGGGGCAGAGATAAGGGCTCCTTGACTGGCCAGGTTCTTACCCCTCAACAAACTTGAATCCTACAGGCAGCAACTGAATGATAAATAATTAAAGACAAAAGACTTTGAAATGACTTCATTCCGAGTGGGGAGAGTGGGCCTTGGCTTGGCCCCAGGACCCATGTGAGACGCTGGAGTGTGGGTGAGGAGGGGAAGCTGGGTGAATAATTCAGCACCAAGAATAACTGCAGGCTGCCAGGCTGCCAGCCTCAGAGAAGGCAGCGGGATTGCAGGAATCCTGAGAGTCTCACAGAACCCCCAGGGCTTTGAGAACACAGAGGCGGAGCCAGGAAGGAGCTTGGGAGTCTCAGCCCGGGGAGGAGGCGGCGCGGGTTCCCAGGCATTATCCCACAGACAGCGAGCAGGCCCGAGGCCAGTGTTGGCAGAGAGCTGGGAGCTGGGCACACGTTGGGAGGCAGAGCAGGAGCCCTGGGCAGTGCGGCGGTGGGTATCTGGGCACCCACTGCATGCCTGGACTGCACCTTCACACGGGTGCCGGCCCCTCCTTGCTTTCCCTCACGAGCCCAACACCGGCTACCCTATGGAGCTCCCAGGGAGTCCACAGCACCCCGGTTCTGCCTGAGGCAGCAGCCGCCGACGCGTCCTGTTTCCTCCTGACCTTCAGAGGGCTGGCCTGGCATCGGCCCGGCAGTCTCGGCCTCCTTCTCAGGGTCAGTGTCTGGGGACCTGGGTGAGGACACAGCAGCCTGAGCCTCCCCCAGGGTTTGTGTGTGGCTATTTGCAGCACTGAAAGTCTTAGGCGTGTGCTGCCCTGTGGACTTATGCCGTGGATGCAGCCAGGCTCACAGAAACACAGTGGGCGGTGTGGACTCGTGCTGTGGATACAGCAGGGACTCACACAGAAACACAGTGGGCGGCGTGGACTTGTGCCGTGGACACAGCCAGGGCTCACACAGAAACACAGTGGGAGGCGTGGACTTGTGCTGTGGACACAGCTGGGGCTCACACAGAAAAACAGTGGGTGGTGTGGACTCCTCCCATGGATGCAGCCGGGGCTCACACAGAAACACAGTGGGAGGCGTGGACACGTGCTGTGGACCCAGCTGGGGCTCACACAGAAACACAGTGGATGGTGTGGACTTGTGCCGTGGATGCAGGTGGGGCTCACATAGAAACACAGTGGGCAGCATGGATATGGGTCATGGACACAGCTGGGCTCACACAGAAACACAGTGGTTGGCGTGGACTTGGGCCATGGATGCAGCTGAGGCTCACATAGAAACACAGTGGGAGGCGTGGACTCGTGCTGTGGACCCAGCTGGGGCTCACATGGAAACACAGTGGATGGTGTGGACTTGTGCTGTGGACGTAGTGGGACTCACACAGAAACAGTGGGCGACGTGGACTCGTGCCGTGGAAACAGCTGGGACTCACACGCACAGAATCACAGTGGGCAGCGTGCAGGCCACAGAGACTCCAACGCTGACCCCAGGCCCAGAGGCCATGGCCGGCTGCTGGTGGCCTGGTGAGGTCGGATGGGCAGATGGGGCTGTGAGGAGGGGCAGGTGCAGTCGGGCCTGAAGGCCCAGCCAGTACCATCTCTGGAAAGACCACAAGGTGACGTGCCTGGCCCCCTCCTCTCGCCTGTGCCTCTGGCAGTGACTAGAGTGGCCCGCTGGCTGACTTGACCACCCTGACGGGTGAGGGCGGCTTTCCGGAGGCCCTGCGCCACGCCTCGGTGGCCCCAAGTGGGCTCCTGGCCTCCACAGCTCTCCTTACTGCGTCTTCCCAGTCCAGGTGCTCCGAGGAGCCAGGATGTCCCCAGAAGCCCCTTGACGGGCTTCTGTGTGCAGACGGAGCCCGAGCATGCCTGGCCCCACCGAGAGCCCCAGGGAGCGCGTCAGAGAGGCCTCAGCCGAGTGCGGCCCGAGCAAGGGACCTCTGGCAGTCTGTGGCCCTGGACCCTGTCTACCCGCACCACACCTTCGGGCCTGGGCCCGGCCTCAGTCTTCCAGTCTGTGACATGGGCAGGTGGACGTGCTCCTCACATGTGGCTTTGGCATGTGGACCGCCTGAGCCCTGATGTGGATGTGAGAAGGCAGAGCTATGCCTGAGGCCAGTTTGCTGCCAGGCCAGGGAGGGTGGTTTGTGGCCGGGGTGTGACTTCGAGAGCCCCTTCCTGTAGCCTGGCCCGGAGTCTAGGCCCCTGGAGAAGGGAGCCCACTGGAGTGCTCAGGGGCCATGCCTGGGAACCATAGGGTCCAGGCAGATGCTGGTGACAAGGGGCAGGAGCTTTTACCCGGCTCTGGGGTTCCACGCAGACTCTATAGCCACCAGGATGTGCCAGGGGCCGCTGAGGCAAGAGCCAAGCAAGAAACGGTTGGGAGGAACCTGTCACTGGAGGGGGATGCGACTCAGAGAAGCGGCCCAGGCTCCCGCGACCCTGGCCACCCAGGGGTTTGTGACTTTCGGAGGAGCGGCCCAGGCTCCCCCTGCCTGCTGCGTGGGACGCACACTCTAGGGCTCTCTGCAGCCCCAAGAGCCCCTGTGAAAGTCTGAAAATCAAGGACTGCAGCCGAAGACTTGGGGCCAACTTGGAAGCTGTTGTCACCTCCTTAGTGTCCCCACGAAATGGGAGCCATGGGCCATGTGCTTCTTCGACAGCCCTAGGCGGGGACGCAGACAGGAGTGGATGTCAGCCCAGCTCTCCCCCAGAGAGCACAGCCTTGTGTCCTGCCCCAGGGTGCAGCCGGAGAATGTGCCGCAGCAGGGAAGCCTCTCCTCCCCGGCCCGGGTGAGGATCTGGAAGCCACACTGCCAAGGGGACCCTCCCAGGGAGAGGCCTCTCTGCACACGCGGGCCTCCGCAGCCCGGGGAGACGATGGGGGTTTTGTGACTCTTTTCCAGGTCAAAGAGGATCAGAGCTTGGACTCTTGGCCTCTGGCCTCGGGAGGCCACGGCTTCAGACCCCTAGGTGCCCCGTCCCCAGCGGGCCGTCAGCTTTAGGCCTTGGGACGCCTGAGGGGTGCTCCCTGTTTGGGGGAGCCTGTTGGCCTGTGGGGTCCCAATGCCCTTGCCGGCATGGGCGTTGGAAGAGTTAACGGCGGCTCTGCCCCAGCCCTGGCCCTCCCGTCCCCTGTGGGTTATCATTCCACAGCCCGCTGAGCGCTGGGCTCATCCGCTGGCCCAGCTGTTCCCCGGCCTCACACCTGCTCTGGCTTCGTATCCCTGCTGCTCCCGCCCGGCCCTCACACCTGCTTGGACAAGACACGGCTCATTTTTCAACCTTTAAAAGTTTCTAAAGACGAACCCAGTCAATCCCTTTCTCTTGTGGCTCTCGGACTCCCACCTGGAGGCGCTTCCAGCAGCGGGGCCAGGGTGCTGGTGCCAGGGAGGTGGGGCTGCGCCCTCAGCCTGAGGCCGTTGCGCCCAGGACTGCAGCCCCTTGCTCTGGCCACCCACAGAGGACCCCGGCGCCCCAGCTGCCCAGCACCCTCCCTGCAGCCCACCCCATTGTCCCAGGAGCTCTCATCCCTGGGGCCCAGCCCCCAGCCTGCCGGAGCCCAATCCTCCGCCCCAGGGCCAGGCCCCATGAGGACCACGGCCAGCTGCAGACCGAGACACACTGGCCGGTGGGTCTCCTGGACGCTGTCCCTGGGGATGGAGGGACCAGGCTGAGTGGGCCCTCCTGGCCTTGGGCTCAGCAGGCTGCAAGGCCCAGACAGGAGGTAGAGCCCTTGGGGAGGGCCGGCAGGTGAGCCGAGGAGGCGGGGGTCGCCACCCCATCACGCAGCCCTTTTGGGTCTGTTCGAGTCTATTCCTGATCACGCTCCCTGAGGCCCCGCTGGGTGGCCCCATGAGGTGCAGCGCGGAGGAAGCGCCGGCAGTGATCCGGGCAGCTTGGGCTGCGGGGCTGACTGCGTCCGTGTGTTTGTGGCAGAGACCAGTATGTCCAGGAGAGGCCTGGGGGAGCTCTGGGTGAGGGGGGACCCCTGGCTTGTGCCGTGGGAATCGCCTATTTGCACATCTTGGGGCTGGGGCGGGGGCAGTCGCGCAGCCTCTCTGTGCCTCCTCCCTCTGCACTCCTTGTCTGGGTGCGCCGGCGGCGTGGGCCTCCCCTCCTGCTCTGCTGGCCGGGCTGCCCCGACTGGCCTCAGCAGCTGGCCGGGACTCAGCGCTCAGGAAAGGACATGCCGCTGCCCTGAGCCCCATCGCTGTTCAGACCCAGACAACCCCGATGGGCCCGGTGGGTGGCAGCCTCTCGCCCGGAGTGTCTCCGGGGGCCCGTGGGGCCACCATCTCCAAGGCCATTCTCCCGGCTCCTGTCCTCTCTTTGTGGCGGACGAGGGAGGAACGGGTTGGCGTCCTGCGTCCTCTGGAATTGGGACAGGTGAGGAGCCGGGTGTTGGCCTGTCCCCACCGGTGGCCTTTCAGAGGGGACGAAGGCCTGCGTGGGACGCTCAGCGGTCACGGAGGATGGCGCCAGGAATGAGCTCTGTGGGCTGCGGAGCATCCACGATCTTTTCAAGTAAAAAAAAATTAATTGACTCCATCTGTGTTGGCCTAATGACTGATTAAATGACTAATCACAGAAGTCTTAATTAAGCCCATTTTTCTCGGAGCCGAGGAGGGGGGAGGGGGGGGGAGGGAGGAGGGGGGAGGGGCTCCGAGGGCTCGGGGAGCAGCTTGGACGCGGACAGCCACCAATGAGCAATGACACACAAGGCGGCTGCGCTGGGCCGCATCGTGGCCAGGCCGATGGGCTGACAGGACTGTCCCAGGCTGACGGGGCGCTGGCCGCCGCGTTTTCCTGTCATGAAGCGTGGAACTGGGATTTCTGGGGCCAGCGCCGCCGCCCCCGCCTGCACCGTTCCTGTGGAATTGTGTGTGGCTGGAGGAAGTCACGGCCACGTTCATTAAATCGGGTCCCTCTTCTGCAGCTGACATGATTGCACTTCGTTTAGGAACTGACGGAGCTTTGTCCTTTTGTGGAATTCCGTAACATGCCTGGAATGTCTCCGCAGGAATGCGGCCAGAGGCCCCCTTAGAAATGTGTCCCCGCCCAGCGCGTGCGGGGCCCTCCAGTCTGGTCTGCGTCTGCCGCCCGCCACAGGAGGGCTGCCCGTCCACGCTGCCCCCGCCCACAAGCTGGGGTTTGGCCCCAGGTGGACTTGGTGGCTGTGGGGAGGCAGTGACTTGGGAGCCGGATTTGGAGGTGGCCAAGAGCCTCTCGCACACCTCCCCCGGCCGCGCGGGACCGTGGCTGGTGCCTCTGCCTGCCATCACGCCAGAGGCGGTGTGGGTCAGCCGTGGCCCTCCAGGCCTGGACTCTGCCCCACGTGGCTGCAGGGGTGGGTGGGGCTCCCTGACACCCTTGGAGGTGCCGGGACGCGGGGGCCGGGCCTCAGCCTCTGGCTGCGCCTGCAGGGCCCTGGCGGCCGGACCCCCTTCCTGGCTGTTCTACGTCCGGGTGACCAGGCTCTGGTGGGCTCTGCAGGGTCAGAAGGTGCCTGAGGGGGTCCTGGTGGCCGACAAGGCCTCTGTGCCCACAAAGCCTGCGCTCACCTGGAGGCCCAGCTTGCGAAGGAAGCTCCGCCCCTGTCCTCTGCCTGTTTCGGGGACCGGTCAAGGCGACACGCGGAATTCTGCCTGAGTCGTAGAAGGCCCCGGCTCCCGCAGCGCGCCAGCTCCGGCTGTAGGCCTCTCCCGAAGTGACGGCGGTGTGCCGCTCTTCAGCGTTGTCGACTTGTTCAGTCACTTCTACTGTCTGTGGCCTCCTGGATGACAGTGGCGGGCTCTGACGTGGGCTTCGAGGGGCCACCAGGTGGGGGTGCCCCGGGGCTCGCCGGGTGCCCAGCGGGGCTGCCTGTCCTCTCCAGGGCACCAGCATCGCCCAGCGGGCGCTGACAGGAGCTCCTGAGGTGCAGCCGTGGGCAGGGGGCACAGGTGTGGCCGCTTTGGAGACAGCTTCCTTCCCCCGGACGGAGGGACCCGGGCCTGGACTCCCTGCTTCTCCCATTGTCCCCCGACGCGTAACCCCCGAGGCCGGGGCCTGGCAGCTCTGTGTCCTGACGCCGGCCCGTGCAGGCCACTCGGACTTGGCTCCTACGTCGTGGGAATGGGCAGCGCTGTGAGGGGATCTCAGCCTTCGGCACGGGCCCAGGTTGGGGGCCAGGCGGGCGCGATGTGGCGTCTGGACGTGGGAGCGGCCATGCTCCCGTCTCACTCGTGACGTGGCGTCTGGGCTTCTGTCTCACTCAGCCTCCTGTTGTCCACACTGCAGGGTCTCGTGTGTGGCCCGAGGTTTGGAACGGCCCAGAGACCGCTGTGTTAGCTCCCGTCGGGGTCCTGGGACGGGGTGAAAACCTCCGTGAGTGCGCGAGGCTTTGGGGCTTTGTCGGGACACGAGGTGAGGAGCTGTAGCCAGGGACCTGGGCTCTCAGACGGGCTCCCAGGCTGTGCCTCGATGGGCCAAGCTCTGTTGGGGGCTGGGGCCGGGGATGGGCTCCGTGTCCTCCGTGGGTGCTGCCCACCAGGATGCCCACCCCGGTGACTCTGAGCCTTCACCCAGCCGACCACCAGAGGTCCCCCGAAGGGACTCTCTCTGGAACTGCAGGGTGGGACTATAAAGAAAGGAACAAAACCCGGGAAGCTGGTAACGTTGGGGTCCTCAGGAAGGAGAAAAAGGCAGCCATGTGCTGAGTGTGGGGGGACTGGGGGTTCCAGAACATTCCAGGAAGGAAGCTCAGGGAGCGGCGGGCTGTGGCCTGGAGATGCTCCTGGCGTGTGATTATGCTGGCCGGGGGCACGTCTGGCAGGGCTGGGGACAGACCGCACGTCCTCTATGCCCAGCCGTAGAGATACCAGCTGGGACCCAGCAGTCGGGTCAGCCCTGGGGCCAGCTCCCGAGGCCTCCTCCCCATTCTGGAAAGGGGGTCCCCAGTGACAGAACTGGGGACAGCGGTTGAGTGAGTGACAGCTGGGTACGGCGAATGGCGAGCGGCCTGGAGACTCTGGGACAGGACTGTTTTGTTCCAGGACAGGGGCCGAGGCTCAGGCGGAACAGTCAGTCACAGACTGTCCCCCCGTGCGGGCAGCCGAGCGGTCTCGGGTCTGAGGGGTCTCTGGGACTCCAGGTGCTCTGGCCGTGGAGGCCGGAGCCCGAGGATGTGCTGCGAGCCCTGCTCCGCCCGTTCGCCGGCGCGTCCTGATGGAGGCAGCAGCCCGAGGGCGGCGGGAGCTCTGGCTCCTCCGGCGCTGCCCGGCCCCGCTGGCCGACCTGAGCCCCCCGGGCCGGCACGGGCTGGGACCTGCCAGGAGCGACTCGGCCGCGAAGCAGCGAGGGTTCCTTAAACGCAAACCAGACGCGGCCGACTGGGTGCTCAAGGGCTCTGGCCTGGCCGGAGCCGGTCGGCTGCTGGAAGGAACGGCCTTCTTAGAGTTCTGCAAAGGGGGTCTTCGGGCCCAGAGCCGGGTCTGGACGCTGCTGCGGGAAGCTGGGAGCAGGACTGGAGGGAGGGTGCGTGGGAGACCGCAGAGCTTCCTCCCCACCGCGGCGCAGGCTGGACACAGCGGGGGAGCCCCTGGGTGGGGGGCGGAGGGGTGTGAGGGCCGTGAGGAGCACGTGGCGGCGAGGACCCCGAGGTGGGGCCAGGGCAACCAGGTTCTGGCGAGGGTGGGAGGCAGAGTCCGGGTTTGTCTCTAAGCCACTGCCCAGGACCCACGGCGGAGCGGCCTGCACACACGCGGCCCTCCTCCCCGACACTGGGTCGTCACCCCAGGAGCAGGCAGAGCTTGTGGAGAGTTCACGGTGGGGAAGAGCCCCCAGGGTTTCCGAACCCAGAAAACGCAAGCCCAGCTGCACAGAGGGCCGGGGCTCCCTGGCCGGGGCAGTCTCCTTTTGGGCAGTCCGCCCAGCGAGACGGCGGGCCCTGGCGGGATGGCGTGGCACTGACAGGAGGGAGGGGACGTGGCCGCTGATCACAAACGTGTGCCCACGGGAGACTCCGCCTCCGCTGCCACGCCCTCCCGGGACTGGGCCCGTCCCAGTCCAGTGACACTTCACCTGACGGCAGTGAGAGCTGTCTGCGGGCGCTGCCCGGGCTGGGACCGACGCGCCATCTCAGGCAGAAGGCAGCGAAAGCCTGCTTGTCGCTGAAATCAGACGTTTCCACATCACCCTCGGCACTGAGGTTGCCACAGTTACTGAATGAAGTGGACGTGCCACGCTGGGCGCTGGGTCTGCGCGTGCCTGTGGGGTGACTCTCGGAGTCCCAGCTTCTGGCTCTCGCAGATGCTCCCGAGACTGAGAAGCTGGGCACACGGGGCCCCTGCACCTGCAGGATCTTGGCTCTTTTTCAGTCTCTGCTTCTCAAGTTGTTGTACAAAGCGAGCTTCATATTTAATTCACAAACCATGACTCAGAGCCGGACAGAGGGCGGCGCCTCCCCTGAAACGCTTCCGTCCCAGCACCGCCGGGCGAGTGGCATTGAAGGCCAGTGCCAGCGCCTTGGCAGCCCCTGAGCGCCCCCCACAGTGCCTCACTGCCGGGGGCTGCAGTAGGCCCTCCTCCCCGGAGCTCCACCCCTGCGCCTGTGCCCTAGGTCTGTGCTCGGGGCCTGGGCCACTTCCAGAAGCAGGAGGTGGCCTGGCACACACACTCACACTCACTCACACACACTCACACAATTACACTCACATTCACAATCACACACACAATCACAACCACACACAATCACTCACACAGTCACACACACAATCACAACCACACACAGTCACTCACAATCACACACTCGCACTCACTCACACTCACTCACACACACAATTACACTCACATACACAATCACAATCACTCACACAGTCACCAATACACACACACACACACACACACACACATCTGCTTCTGTTTGGTGGATGGGCAGAGGCGGAGGAGGACCTGAGGGCACCAGACCTCATGTTGGTCCCGGGGGGCGCTGGGGATGCCCGGAGCCTCCTCTGTCCCTGAAGCCCTTCTCTGGCCACCACAGGGGTCTCGTTCTCCACCCACCTGCCTTGCGCCAGGCCCCCAGAACCCACCCTGTCCCAGGAGGGCTCATGTCTCAAGAGCGGGTGATTTTTCCCATGGGGTCTGTGCGCCGCGTCACCAAAATGTTTTGCTCCAATCGGGAATCCCAGAAGTCACAGGTTCCACCCAAGGAAAGGAGAAGGACAGCCTGGCAGGTGGGTGGGGTGGGGAGGGTGCCAGTCACTCTGCAGGGAGCCCACCAGCTCCTCCATAGCCTGCGGGGCCACGTGAGGGTTGGGGAGGGGCCTCCGCGTCCTTGGGCTCAGGCAGGCGGGACAGGCCCCCAGGGCACATTAGCGCGGCCTCCTGGCCTCCAAGGTGTAGAGAGAGCCCCGACCTGGCCTGGAGACGCTGGCGGGCCCTGGGCCCCGGCTTCCTCCCCCGCATAAGCAGCTGGCTGTGGCCCTGCATGTGCCAGGCCCAGGGTGGCGAGCTGTGCCTGCCGCGAAGTCCCCACGGTGTTCCCGCCCGCCCGTGCTACTGCGTGCACCCGGGCCCGCTCCTGTCCTCGAGCTCACAGAGTCCTCTTAGGCCCCAAAGCCCAGTCACCAGCGGCCTTCCTCTGGGAGCCCCCAGCCCCTCCCGCCTCTGCCTGGTGCCCCCGGCCGTCTGGGGCTGCGGTGATGGAAGCAGATGGACCGGTTCCAGCTCCGCCCACTCTCTGCCGGCCCGCGGGACCCTGGTGGGGGCTCCCTGAGCTGAGGCCGTGTCGGCTCACTGCCTTCCTGGACCAGCCCTTGGCTCCCCGAGGCCCTCCGTGTCCTCCCGGCCCAGCTGCTGAGGCCAGAGCTCCCCCTCCAGCCGCCCGGGGCGGGCGGCCCCTACCTGCTGCCTCCCGGTGGCTCCTGTGCGGTGGCTGGTGCTACCCCCGGGCGCGGGCCGCCTGTGGAGCTGCTGCCTGCCGTCTAGACGGGTGGGGCAGGAGGAAGGGAGAGGGAGAGGCTCAGAAGGGAGCCCAGGGCTCTGCTCCAACCCCCCGGGTGCACGTGGCCTGGGTGCTGAAGCGCTGAGTGGGTAGGGACTGGCTGATGTGGGGTGACCGCCCCGCCCCCCACCGTGGGCACCCACCTTGTGGAGGCTGTCCAGGAACAGGAAGGGGTGGTACCCGGGCGGGGGTGGCCCCAGGAGGACGTCTGTGAACACGGCGCGGCCCTGCTCCACTCGCTGACAGACCCCGGGACAACAGGGTGCGCGTTCCCTGGCTGAGGAGACAGAATGAAGAAGGCCCGTGAGGCTCGGGGCGGAGACGGGGGGCCTCGTGGCTGTGCTGAGGTGTGGCTGTGGCCAGGGCAGTGGGCACAGACGCCAGCAGCGAGGCCGATTTGCTGGGAACAGGTCTATCCTGGGTGGTCCCTCTGGCTGCCGAGGGTGGAGTGGGGGTCCTCCACATCCACAGCCCCATGATGCCCCCTGTCCCCCACTGAGTCCCCCCCAGTGCCTGGGAGGCCAGTGCTTTACGGTGGGAAGGGTCTCCCATCAGCAGCCCCTGCCGGACGAGGCACCTGCTTCTAGGGTAGGACCGGGGTGGGGACCAGGCGGCATTTGGCACAGCCACATGCCGTCCTGTGAGTGCAGCGAGAGGAGGGAGATGGTTCTGCTCCAGCGCCACGTCGAGCTGGGCCTGGCATCAGAGCCCGCCTTCCACAGCCTGTACAGGAGGAATCGCAGGCAGCCGCCCGCTGCCCCCCGAGTGGTCGCAGCCCCCAGGGACCCGAAGTCCTTCAGCCTCGGAGGAGGGCGTGGGGGGCTCAGCCTGTGCATCCCTCAGTGGGACCGCTGCAGACCCCAGCCCAGCCTGGTTCCTTCAACCCCTCTTGCAGGGTCCTGCATGTGACGTCTGGTGGCTTCCCTCTGCTCTCCGCACGAGCAGATGGAGCTGCAGCCCCAGGGTCCCCCCTGCTGTCTCTTTTACAAGGATGGTCAGTGGCTGAGCCTGAAGGAGAGAAGCTCGGAGCAGCCCCTCCACACACACATCAGAGCCATGTTCCCATGGGCGCTTGGGGCTCTCTGGGCACCCCTGCCCCGAGCACACCCTCACCGCTGGGAGGAGGTGCCAGGAGGAGGCCACTGATGTGGTGAGGGCTGGAGGTCGGCACTGGAGCTGCGTGGACCGGGGGAGCTCTGAGCGGGAGGCACAGCTGGGGCGGTGGTTAGGGCCACAAATGAGCGTCCTCACTGGGCAGTGACGCCATCAAAAAACAAGAGGCCCCGCCCCACGAGGGAAGGAGGGACCGGGGCCTGCTGAGGGGTGCGCAGGAGGGTCTGTTTGGGCTCCGATTCACTTGAGGCCAGATCCCAGGAGGCAGGACCCTCATGCGGGGCCCTGGGGCCTGACCCTCCATGGGGCTCTGCGTGAGTGGAAGGTGCCGGACAGGGCCTTGGGGCTGGAGGCATCAATGTCCCTTCCCCGAGCCCAACTTCTACAGGGAGTGAGAGGGACGCCAGGGAGAGTCAGCCTCAGAAGTATTTCCAAATTACAGGTGGAGAATTATCTCTCTCGGAGGTGTCTTAATGTATCATTATGGCGCATTATAGAGAGAAAGTCGTCCCTTCTGCAAGGACACTCTTTAATGGATGCCCTCCTCCCAGCAGCTTTTGCTGGCCCGGCACTCCTGACGCCCAGGCGATGGCCGGGAACAGGGCTGCTGACGGCGTCATTTCCAGCTCTTGATGCACCGATGGTTTCTGGGTGGACTGCACTGGAGCTAACTTGGACTATGTCTTTTATCGACACCCCCGGACAATAAAAACACCAGCTCCGGCTCCTAACCATGTGGACATCTTCACCCTCGACAAGGTGACCACTCCGGAGTGGGCTCAGATTGTGAGCCCCAAGGACGCGTGACTCCTGATTGTGAGCCCTGAGGACACGTGACTCCCACGGTGGTGGGGCTTCGGATCTCCACGGGGCAGGGTGGGAGATTAGAAAATGTGTTTTAGAAGCCCAGCAGGCATTCCTGGTGTGCAAATAAGCATACATCCACTTGCAGCCTGGAGGGTGTCTGCAGCTCTGAGGCTCAGGGCTTCCAGACTAGCCGTTAGCAGAGTCTCCTTTGCACAGTGATCATGGTGGCTGGTGCCAGGCACCCTCAGGCGGGTTCCCATGACATCCCCACTCCCCTCAGAGGAAAGGCTCTGTCGTGATTGCCCGGCTGATGAGAATCTGGGCTCCGCTGGGTAAAGGCAGCTCTCCTGGCAGCACAGACAGCCTTCAGCTCAGCAGGAAGAGGACAGAGGACATCAGGGTGTCTGTAAAGCCGGGTTCCTTGAGCTCACGTGGGGTTGACGCGTGGGGTCCCCTGGAGGTACAGGAAGAAGCGCCCTCTGTGCAGCCCCGTCTGGCAGTGAAGAGCAGGCCCTCTGGGTTGGTCAAGACGCCTTTTGTTGCAGGAGAAATAAGAAATGGCAAAAAAGCAGCGGGGAGGCCGCGTCCCCAGCCCTGGCCTGGGAGGAGCCCTCTCGATCCCGGCGCCTCTGGATCTGGGAGCCCACGCCGAGTCTTTCTTCTGGATCTCACCTCTCCCTCCCTCAGGCCTGCAGAGGGGTGTTTCTGCTGCCATGTGGGGAGGAGACTCCCTGGCCACGAGAGACGAAGGTCTGCCTCTGCCGTGTACTCGTCGGTGGGGGACGCCCTGGCCACAAGAAATGTAGGTCCACTTCTGCTGTGCACTCCCAGTCGGGGCTGCAGGCTGACCCGGCCGCCCCGGGCGCTGGCTGTGACCGCCTTCTCTGAGGTTGGCACTGCAGCCCCCAAGTGCTCAAGCTGAAAATTGGGGTCAGCTGCCAGTTGCCCCTGTCCCATATCCTGTACCCCCACAATTTCTGCAGCTGCAGTGACAAGGCTGACATCAAGACTGCCTTCAAAATGTATCTGTGCCTGGAGCCCCAAGGCTCCCCACCGCCCGGCCACACCCCTACCCGGCCCCAGCGTCTCCCACCAAGTCGCTGGCACTGCCCTCAGCTGGAGGCTGACTTCTGGGTCCCCCTCGCCCCTCAGTCCATTGTTTACACGGGACCCTCACATGGAAGCCAGGTCAGTCTTGCCCCTGCTAAGGGCCGGAAGCGTAGCTGGCCTGGCCCCTGCCTGATGCTGGACCAGAAATGCCACGCAACTTGCCATCCCCTACAGAAAACGAGGGCTCAGGACAGCCCAGCCAGAGGCGCTCTGCCGAGCAAGGCCTGGAACGCACGCGGCTGCCCCTGCTCCCAGGAGCAGCACCCCCGCTGCACGACTGCTCCACGTTTACTGAAGAGGCCGGTTTCCAAGGCCATGCCCGCGCTCTGCCTCTGACGTCAGGCCAGCCCTGGCCTGAACCCCCACTCCCTCCCCTGGCATCATCGGCTGCAGCTGGCCACTGTCCTCCCAGGCCCTATTTCCTCCTGCCCTTGGGCCCCCGGGGACCTCAGAGGCTGCTGTCCTGGGGGCAGGCTGGCTTCTCCTATCCACACCCCTCTTTGGGTGGTCACTTCACTTCCCATGGACGTAAGCCCCACGTTCAGCCAGATGACCTCCAGCACCTGCCCCCTCAGGGCAGCCTGCCCTGACGCCAGCCCTGGCGGCCAGCAGACACCTCACCTGCTGTGCATCCCACACCCTACAGCCACCAGAGCTGACCCGAGTCCCTCCTCCAGCTCAGCCTCCCCTGGTCACTGACTCCTGCCCTTGCCCCATGGCACTCCTCTGCCCAGCAAGTCTCCCCAAACCTCTCGGATCCTCCTGTGGGCACCTTTGAGGCTGCAGTCCTGGGGTCCAGGCCACCGTCTGGCTCGGAGGACTGCAGTGGGTCTTTAGGCCTCCAGCACCCGTGGTCTTGTCACCCAGGACAGGACCTCCCAGGACAGGACCTCCAGCACTGCTCACCTCCAGCACATGGGGGACTCAAGGCAGTAGGTGGACCTTGTCACTCACTGGCTCCAAATGGCCAGAGGCTTTTCCTGCAATGTGAGCACATGTCACCACACAGGCCATGATGCAGGCTGCCACACAGGCCACAGCAAGGGCTGCCACACAGGCCACCACACAGGCCACCACATAGGCCACGGCAAGGGCTGCCACATAGGCCAAAACACGGGTCCCACAGTGCGGACCACACCGAGCCGTGAGGAGCCACGATGCAGGTGCCCTCCAGTCCTCGCTCTCCTCCTTGCCTGGCTCCACTCCGCCCCTCTGGCCCTGCCCTTCTGCCCCAGTTCCCACACCCCCTTGGTCCAGCAGGCCCTCCGGACGGAGCCTCTCCCAGCCCCGCGGTGTCCCACCTATCTCCTGCTGCTGCTTCCCCTTCCTGGATCTGTCCCCAGCAGAGCACCCGCTCCTGCCTTGTCCCCGGGAGTCCCCAGCTGGCCCCAGGCATGTTGCTGGCCGTGTGGCGGCCGGGTGCCTGGCCGAGCTGACTTGCCGGTCAGAGTGCGGCCGCCCCATGTTACCCCCTTCCCGGGCATTGCCTCTCTTGCGCCCTGGTCTGCAAACTTGCTCCCATTAGGCCAAATCACCGAAAAGAAAAGGCAAAAAGTCTGATGGTACGTGCCCCCCAAAGGCATTTGACTCAGAAGGGATGAGGTGCGGAGTTGCCTTCGGACAGCGCAGTGCCCACTGTCAGCGGGGAAAGCCTCTCCCTCCGTCTGAGTGGTGCCCGTCAGCCCACGTGAGCTGCGCCCCAAGGCTTAGGGAGACAAATCCTGTGGTGGATGCATGAGCTCATCAAATTCTGGGCTCCACAGGCCCCAGAGGAGCCACTCATGCCAGAGAGTCAGGGTCCCAGGCAGTGTCTGGGCACTCTCCCCGAGGCCACGCTCCTTGCCCCCAGGCAGGCCCACCCACTGAAGCGGGGCTCCCGGCAGGCGTGCCCACCCCAGCTCTCAGGAGTGACTTCCAAAGCCTTTATGCCAGTGTTAATCACAACAATTATGGCTTTATAAGCAAGGTAAAGGTCACTGTGCGACCTCCAGGGGGCCTCGGGATCCGGGAGGCTGAGCCAGCCCGGGACGCGATCGGGCGGCTTGACCTCTCCGGAGGGAAACGCCACTTCATTACCTTTTTACAGCGGACTCAATTAGACTCCCTAGTCATCTGTGTAGGGCACGCAGGCAGCAGGTGGGGACATTGCCGGAATCATCAAGGCTGCTCGGGACGGGCCAGCGCCGAGAACGGCTGTGGCAAGCCGAGGGCCTGGCCACTGGGAGGACAGGCTGAAGCAGAAACGTCGGCTTCGTTTAAGTAGATTCAAAAAATAAAACGTTATTGGCCCTAAGGGGATGAGAACGTTGTCATTTGGAGGTGACCGGACACAGGGCATTAGTCTTTAAGAGTCCATCAGTCAGCCGGGAGCGCGGCTCGTTAGAGACGCAGGGCGGGGCCTGGAGAAGTCAGCAGGGACACGTGGCCGGGACACGAGCGGCATGGGGACCGCTCACACTCCCCTGCTGTCCCCAGACCAGGGCCTCCTCCTCACCTCCCTCACCTTCCTCACCTCCAACACCGCAGGCGAGGCCCCGCTGAACCAAGCCACCCGAGAGCCACGGGGAGGTGCGGGCCAGGCTGCACCATGCCTGACCTCCCTCAGCAGAGCCAGCCTGCTCCCCGGCACCGTCACCAAGAGAGAACCTGTGCTGGCCTTTCCTCTGCCTTTTTCAACGCTTTATTATAGAGATGGGGCCTCCCTACGTTGCCCAGGCTGGCCTTGAACTCCTGAGTTCAAGCAATCCTGCGGCCTCAGCCTCCTGAGGTGCTGGGATCGTGGGTGGGGCCCGGCAACAGCTCCCCTGCCTTTCCTGAGGCATGGGGGGCTGGGAAAGACCTGGGGCAGGGTGGGGGGCGCAGGAGCCCCAAGGCTGTCGCTGGTGAGGAGGCCAGGAGCAGGACAGTGCAGACGGCAGCTCCTCTGGAGAGGGGGTCCTGCGTGGGCAGGGCTGTGTGAAGGACACACCGGTCCCTGCTGGCGTCTCAGGGCGAGCGTGAGGACCCTGGCCTGCTCCGGCCTCCCTCCCCGGGGCCCTCGTCCTGGTGCTGCACAGATGGAGCCTGGCCACCCCGTGGGAAGGGGAAGGGGAGAGCTGCGCCCATGCGCTGGCTCTACGAGCCACAGCAGCCGCCTGCAGAGCCCGGGGGCAGGCCTGGAGCTGGCTGCAGCAAATGCCAAGTCCCCAAATGCAAAATTTGGCCAGAGGGTGCACGGCTGTGTCTCTGTTGGCACAAAACGAGAGCAACGAAGACCTGGTCAGCTTCCGGGAGGAGTTCACGTGAGCTCACGCTCTGAAGAGTCCACGTGAGCTCACACTCTGAGGGGTCCACGCTAGCTCATGCTCTCAGGGGTCCACGTGAGCTCACGCTCTCAGGGATCCACGCGAGCTCACGCTCTGAAGAGTCCACGCCAGCTCACGCTCTCGGGTCCACATGAGCTCACGCTCTGAGGGGTCCACACCAGCTCACGCTCTCAGGGGTCCACGCCAGCTCACGCTCTCAGGGGTCGACGCCAGCTCACGCTCTGAAGAATCCACGCCAGCTCACGCTCTGAGGGGTCCAGGCGAGCACCCACTCTGTGCTCATGGACATCCATGTGTGACCACACACGCCTGTGCCCACGCAGATACACCGCGGTCCCCACGCTGCCATACCCAGGGTCTGTCTCTGCCCCTGGCACCTCCAACCCATTCCTTCCCCTAGACCAGGGCCAGGCCTGCACACCTGCCACCTGCCGCCTGCTGGGGCAGCAGCCACGCACTCTCGCTGCCACGGCAGACTCCTGCCCGTGCTCCTTGCCGGCGGCCAAGCATGGGTGGCTTGCTGGGGGGCACAGGATAATTTGGGGCCCTTGCCTCGCCTCCATCCTCCTCGGGCCCACCCTACGTGGCTCTGAACAACAAGGGCCAGGCTCTGCACTGGGAGGCCCCCTGCCCTGCCAGCCGGACACCCAGGCCGCTCCGAGGACCAGCCCCAGCACCTGTCCCGTGCCCGTGGACGCAGGCTGCCGGCAGCATCACTGCTGACCACTGACAGAGACGAGGGCGTGCTAGCCGGCAGCACATGGACCCCGTGTCCCAGGGTCTCCTCGAGGAACAGAAACTGCCCTGAGAGCCCGGGGCCAGACCCTGCTGAGCAGCTCTGACTCCAGATGCCCGGGTGCCCACGCCGGCCAAGCTCACGCCAGCAGAGCCGCTGCTCACGGGGCCTGTTGGAGAGTCAGAGCACACAGCCACGTGCACGTAGCCAGGCACACACACATTTGCTTTCATCTCTGTGACTCACAGCCCGAGCTCGCACATCCCAAGCCCATGGCTTCTTTCTTGTCTCCCCTTTTCCACATCAACCAAAGATACAACCTGCATCTGTGATGAGACCTCAGACAGGGCTACCTGGGGACCCTTCCCTGAAAGGCCTGGCCTGGAAGCTTCCAAGACACCAGGGACCGGCCGTCGGAGAAAGGCCCAGGAATGACACCAAGGGCTGCGAGGCTGAGGTGGGAGGGTTACGTGAGCCCAGGAGTTTGAGGATTGCAGGGGCCTCGTCTGGCCTCGAGATACATTTTATTTTTTATATTTCTCTGCCTCTCTGGTTCAAGCTATTCTCCTGCCTCAGCCTCCTGAGTAGCTGGGATTACAGGCACCCGCCACCACACCTGGCTAATTTTTGAATTTTTAGTAGAGACAGGGTTTTGCCTTGTTGGCCAGGCTGGTCTTGAACTCCTGACCTCAGGTGACCCACCCACCTCAGGCTCCCAAAGTGGTGGGATTACAGGCGTGAGCCACCTCGCCCGGCCTGAGATAAATTTTAAAGGAAAAGACAAAAAAGCCCCCCTTCCCCCTCACCCATCTTGACCTGAGAG
>PVKP010012872.1:0-51273 GCA_004027715.1 Plecturocebus donacophilus
CCTCCCAGTTTCAGGCAATGCTCCTGCCTCAATAGCCCAAGTAGCTGGGATTACAGATGTATGCCACCACACCTGGCTAATTTTTGTTATTTTCTTTAGTAGAAATAGGGTTTCACCATGTTAGCCAGGCTGTTCTTGAACTTCTGATCTCATGATCCACCTGCCTTGACCTCCCAAAGTGCTGGGATTATAGGTGTGAGCCACCTCACCTAGCCAATGATAACTACTTTAACGTCAATCACTTTCTACAAAAAGTCTGCTTTGTCTTTCTTTTAAAAACTTCATGATGAGAACAGCTGTTATTCAATCTGAAATAAACGAAAAGCTCTAAAATAAATATTCTTTGTATACAATATCCCTCCTAATTTTTAGAATGTAGACAATATGATCATGAAAAATTACTTCTAGCAATTTTTCTAAAAGTGATCTACCCCTTAATAAATTAACTACACTTCCTAGCATGATAAAATGATCATTATAATGATGTCTCAATTTATAATCTCAAGGATATTTGATCACCGTGTTCTTTGAAACAGAATATGTGAATGACTAATAGTCTGCCAGGTTTGTGATTATGTATTTAGATGTCAGATTTTAAACTCATTACAAAACACTCAGTCTCCTTTCTTTGAACAAATTACATTTTCTGAGACACTGTGACACCTAGCATTAAAAGAAATAGAAAAGCCAGATATAAATGTTAGTCTAAAAGATTACTGTGTAAAATAAGTCAATTAAAATTTACAGTACCGATTCTAAAGTAATTAAATTCAGTCAAGTAGCTAATTCTAAAAATCATACAAGGTAAAGGAAAGCCCCGACGACAAACATTTAGCAGAAGAGTATCATCTTATATTTGCGTTCTTACAAAATCTTTGAAATAAATATTCTATCAATTATTGCATTTTGAACAAGTACCATTTGAGGAAGACTGAGCAAGAAATTAAGCCTATCACTACTTTTGTTGAAGTCTTCTGATAAAATAATTAGAGGAACAGAAACACAGAAAAGATTTAGTTATTATTCTAAAAGGCATGACCTCACTCATGCCATACTGGATGTCACTGTAAACAATGTTTAAAAACTGTAACTCATCTACTTTTAACCTATTTTTGAGTATACTTAAAAAGTTCAGTTATAAAATGCAAAACAAAGTGGAAACTCAGATTAAACTATTCACCAAATGCATGAAGAAAATAGTGTCTTCATGCCCTATAAATGGATACTTTGAAATTGAGATTATTTAAAGGGATAGATTATTTAAAACTACTTTTCTAAAAACTGAACTGTTTAACATACGTGAATAGTTAAAGGCTCAGCTCATCCAAAATATGCACATTAATATCCTTACTATGCATTTTATAAGAAATACTATACATCCTAATAGAAAGAATGCAGGCAAACAATTTAGAGAATTGTGACTATCAAATAAGCATTTAAAAACTGCAAACTAGATCATAACAAATTAAATAATAGATATTTTCCTATCAAATTAATAGTCTTTTAAAATTAAAAAATAATATGCTGATAGGGGGAAAGTAGGACACCCCACCTCATATATAATTCATGTTAGTTTATGTTAATATCACTTTTATATGAAGAAATTTGCAAATAATGTAAATAGGCTTTAATATTTTATTTGACCCAATAATTCTAAGAATCTAGTCTAAGAAAATTTGAGAAGAGGCCGGGCACGGTAGCTCACGCATGTAATCCCAACACTTTGAGAAGCCAAGGTGGGTGGATCACAAGGTCAAGAGATCAAGACCGTCCTGGCCAACATGGTGAAACCCTGTCGCTACTAAAAGTAAAAAAATCAGCTGAGCATGGTAGTGCACGCCTGGGGCAGGAGAATCACTTGAACCCAGGAGGTGGAGGCTGCAGTGAGCCGAGATCGCACCACTGAACTCCAGCCTAAGACAGAGCAAGGCTCCATCTATTTAAAAAAAAAAAAGGAAAAGAAAATAATTTGAGAGGCAAAAAAGTACAAGTATGGAATAGCCTACATGTCCACTTTCAAAAGTATGATATATACATTAGCATGTTATGCAGGCATTAAAACTAACTTTTAAAACAAATTCTAAGTAAAATGTCAATTGCAATAGAAGATAATGCCAATCTTCAAATACAGAGCAATTTTAATTTTGTAAAGAAACATGTATTTACATAAAATATAAAAATAGCTATCTCTTGTGAATTATCAAAACTAGGGTTCATTATCTGATATTTAAAACCTTTAACTCACCTACTTTTAACCTATTTTTGAGTATACTTAAAAAGTCCAGTTATAACAAGATGCAAAAACATTTAAACAGGTAAAACATGAAGTCATTTAGGAAAGGCTAAACATTTTTTTCCTTTATCCTATGAGGCAGACATGCAGAAACAAAAATGCATTATACTAAAAAATTCAACACAGAAGTGAAAAAAGACACTTTTTTTTTGTTACAAAGTGAGCAACTTAATTTACATGCTCTTAATGTAAAAATGTAGAACACTTAAAAAATGAACAAAAGCAGCCAGGCATGGTGGCTCATGCCTTTAATCCCAGCACTTTGGGAGGCTGAGGCAGGCAGATCACCTAAGGTCAGGAGTTCAATACCAGCCTGGCTAAGATGGTGAAACCTCATTTCTACTAAAAAATACAAAAATTAACCAGGTTTGGTGGCATACGCCTGTAATCCCAGCTACTTGGGAGGCTGATGTGGGAGAATCACTTGAACCCAGGAGGCGGAAGTTGCAGTGAGCCAAGATTACGCCATTGCACTCCAGCCTGGGTGACAGAGTGAGACTCCGTCTCAAAAAAAAATCAAAAGCATAGAGTAAGACAGAAGTCAGTTGTGCTAGGGCTTCATAATCTTTATTAAAATGACTTCATTGTTGTTTTAGAAGTTTCACCAATGTCCTAAGATCGCAAGGAAAATGGTGATGAATTCCCTAGAGGAATCCAGGTGATTTCTAACCATGCCTCCCACCCACAATCCAAGCACATCTAAATATATTCAGATGGGCAAATACACATAGCTCAGTAGGGTCCAAAGAAGTGGACTGTTGTAGTCCATTATTTATGCTAGCTGGAGTTCCTCATTATTTTACTTTTAAATTGTTTCTTTAATGAGTTGCATGTGAATTTTTCAACTTCTTAGAAACTACATGTAAAATCTTGATGACACCATCTATTTTAATAAAGTAATGTATCTACCAAGTACCTAGCTGAATGCCTCTGACCTAGAAGCTACTCAATAAATTCTGATTCTTTTCTATAACAATTTCTATCAGTAAAGAGTTTAATAATCTATAGTAATAATTATAAGCAAGGACCATGTTTCACTGCTTCACTCTTGACTTTGTCTTTAAAAACTGCACACTGTGAAATATTCAATTGTATTAACTTGAAAGAAAAATTAAGGGAATTAAGAATTAAGCTAGAAACACACAGAGATTCTGCCAGGAAAGAGTGTAAGTGACCTAAAGCATCTAGTACAGTCATAACATAATAAACACTATGACTTGTGCTAGACATACCAGAAAATTCGAATAAAGGGTTGGATTTATTTGAAGTTACCAGAATTAACACATAGTTAATTCTGACTAGTTACCAGAATCAAGTATCAATTGCCTTAGAGTATCTCTCTCTACATATATACCACTTACCGATTTCGGGTTCACAAACTGATGGCATGATTGTTATATATTGGGAATAAGTAAATATTTCCAAGAACTATTTCATTATACTACTTTTTCTTTTTGAAATGACAGACATAAGCTAAACTTTAAGAGCTTGTCAACTATCGAGTTCCATATGTATAAAAATCATGACTTAAAGATAATCTTCTAAATACTGTAATACATCAAATGAAAGAAAACTATAAAATCCCATCTTAACTTATAAATCACTGCTCATTTTACTTACAAAAGATTTTCCTTTTTTTTCTTCATCGTGATTCCACTCTATCAACTATAAGCTGCATATGTTTGCACTGCATTTTTATTAGGTGACTCAAATCCATTGTGGTACAAAGTAAAATATAAATGATTAAGATAAAATGCAAAGAAATAGCAAAATTAATTTTACAGAAAATTTATTCCAGTTAAAATTTTTTTTTAAAAAGGGCACTAAAATATGCTTCAAAAAAAAATTCCATATGCCTCCACCCATTATGTATGTTTTATATTTTAACATTTCACTGTTTCCATGCAATAATGAATTAAAATAATCAAATCAGCACCGAAAAAACACACACAAGAACTTCAGGTCTAGACTCAGACACAGTGACATCAAGTTTAAAGTGTAAACATGGCATTAAGAATTCAGCAGTAATTCTTCATGAAAGCGTTTCTTCTTTTGTTCTGGGAAAGCAGCACATGGAAGAAAAGGTGAAGGTATTAAAAGGCACAAAACTAACATAATTTTAATTACACTTATGAAGAACACTTTGGGTTTTCCTTAACAGTATTCATATGCCTGTCTCACTCGAGAAAAATAAAACTCAGGAAACCAAACACAATTTGGTAAGGTCCAAAATGGGGTGATTTATTATACTTACTGGTATTTTTCCATTTGGTAAAATGGGATAAAAGTGGTTAAGACAATAAGAATCATACCTAAGAGAGATGTCTCCTTGGCAAATGCTGCAGCAATAGCTGGGTCCAATGCAGGTTGTCCATCCCCAGAGGGAAGATCAGGTCGAGTATAATCCCTACTTTTATCATTGTTGTATTTTACATTCAAATTCACAAGTTTGGAAAAATCAATCCTTAGGGTACAGCAGGCATTATAAATATTCTGACCATCTAGGGCCTGTAAAAGTGAATAAAGTATATCAGCAATCTTAAAGAAAATTAGTGAAAGTATAATTTCAATAATAAAACTCAAGAACAAAAACTCGAACTTAAAAGCCACCAGGAAAAGGGTTAAAATTTCATACATCTTATTTTGCTGTTCAGCTGTGCATGTATTAGTTTCCATCAAATTTTATCTTCCTTAAATAGAAAATGCTACTTCAATCTAAAATACAACCAGCTAATAAGCATCCATGCTAATACTTTAAATTTTTAAAAATTGCAAATAGGTTAATTTTTTAAAACTAATAAGGGTCACAAACAGGAAGTCCTACTGAAGTAGTACCATATTACCCTGCTCAATAAGGTTAATTTTATTATACATATATTTATTGCTGGATGGCAGTATTTATATGAATCAGTACAATTTTATGAAGTAACTGCTATTTGATGCTACACTGTACAAGGTTGCTTCAAACCAAATTATCCTAACACATAATAGCAATTCCCATAAAATGAGGTAAAAAAGAAAAAAGTTTTTCTTTTCCTTAACCTGAAATGTTCAACCCCAATCAGGTTATCTTGATGAAATGCAAATCCAACGTCATTCTAGAAAAGTTCTGAAATTGATGAGTGCCAGGTCTAGAATTAATTAAAAGCCTAGACTCTATTAGGTTATCTTAAGCAAGTTTTTTAACCTCTCTGAATCTCAATTTCTTAATCTGGAAAACAGGAATGATGACAATAGCTGTGTCATGCTTCTTCATAGGGTTATTATGAGGAGTAAATTAAAGATCACATATGTGAAAATACATCATGAATTTTAAAGGACTATGTTGCTGCTATGATTATCTTGTATTTATCTGCTCCTATATAAGCATCATTTCTAGTTCAGCTGGCTATAAGCTGTTAACAAACTAGAGAGCAGGGGAACATATTGTTATGTTTTCATTAGAAGAATAAACATGTCCTGTTATGGAGACAGCAAACCTCTACAGCTTAAGTATATAAAGTTTTAATTCAAATATTCTCACCTCTGGGAATATAAAACCTTTTCTTTTAATACAAGAAAGTTTTATGTGACTAATTTATCTAGCTAAAAACTAACCTAGAAAGTAATTCAGCACAGGTTCATCCACTTAAATACAGCACTGGTAAAAACTCAAAGGGACTTCATACACATCAGGATTTGAATTACATTTGGGTTAGGCAAAGTACCTATCATCAAATAAACGTGGAAGCCATGTACCAACTTTATCAGCCAGAATAACATAACTATTAATTCAATACCCTGCTGCAAAGGCAAACAAAGCACAGAAGATAGGTATTCATTTACTAATGTAGCATTCCTATAGGGACAATGTGAGGTAAGTAGTAGAACTGATGTTTCTATGCAATAGATGAATATCAAAAGATGTGTAGCAAAATTCACTCTAAGGTGACTGCTTCACTATTATCAAAGAGAAAATGATACCTTATGAGAAAAGACCTGGCTTTGAGTCACAGTATCTAGGTTAATGCTAAAAGTACTAATACAAAATTACTAAACCCACACTAAGTTTCTTAGGAGCTGAATTATTTCCCAGCAATACTGAGGTCGACTGCCAAATTATCTAATGAATATGCCAATTTTTAGAAAGTCCTCCAAGAAGCTTTGAAAATTTCCCTTTGAATATTAAAAAAAAAAAAAAAAAAAAAACTTTATGTAGGTGGAAGATACACAAGTATACGTAAGGTATAAGAGCTAGAGAAATAAGCAAACAAGATGTAAATTAATTACCGTTTAGCAAAAGAGGAAAGAAATAGCTGAGAGTGCATGAGAACAGAAATCTAGGTATAAATAGTTGGCTAAAGCAGGTAACCATAAATAAGAAAGGGAGTAAATCAAATTCAAAAAATCTATGCAAGTTCACGTCAAGCTCATGTATTTGCAAAATCCCAAGAAACAGCAGTAGCACACAAACCAGTCCTGTGATTCAGCAATCAGGAATGCAGTGAGCTTGTTGGAGCAAAGATTTTCTGACAGTAAAGCTCAAGACAATTTGCAGAACGACCTTCTAAATGTGCCTACTCACAGTTAAAGTTTAGCCAGTAAGCAAAAACCTTCAGGAAAAAAATTCCATGTAAATTTAAAATTTATGGCTACATCATGAAAATCAAAACACAGGAAAGATATTAGGCACAGAAATCATAATTAAACCAACACAATGAAACACCACATATGGACTTTTGAAAACATGAAAAGCCACAATAAAACTATTTCCATTTTTCTCAATGTTTGCTTTCTTGAAGAGATTGTTGGGGATCAGATTTAACACACGCTGAGAGAAATCGTAACTCTGAAATTCTTTAAACATCTACTTTTTAATTTTTGGCAAGTCATGAAAAATTATTAAAATCAACAACACAAAATTAAGCTTATACTACTAATAAAATACTTCAGACTAATTGTTTACCAATATCAAATAAGCTCACCCTCGTGAGATTATGCAGGATTTTCATAAAGCACCTTAAAATCCTTGATTTCATCATAAATCCTCCATTAATATGAATGCAAAATATATAGACTGTAAATTAAACATGGTCAAGGAAAATCTTTGCCCAAGAAAACAGGAAAGGATAAGTCCATTAGGTGTCTCAAAGAATCTATATAAAGCAATGTGTACTCTGTGAGAAGAAAATGAATGACATAATCTTACTGCTGCAAATATTTTACCTCATATTTATTTACAGTTAGTGATGAAATACAATCTCCTAGAAGAAATAAATAAGAAGAAACAACCCACTTATATGTTAAAATAAAATGATCATATAAACAGGACTTCCAAAAGACACAATATCAATGTCCAGTGTCAACTAAAGATATTCCTAATAAAGACATGTTTCTGAAAAGCTGTTTCTATTAACAAAAACCAAAAACAACCATTTGCTACTCATATGTGTTATAATTTAAGGACTACATAAAACAATTTTTAAATTCCAAGTGAAAAGGAAATTACAGTGTGTCTTATACTATTAAAAAGACTGGTATTTTTATGTATCAATTAATTACATTCCTCAACACTGGAAAAGCTGAATTAGAATGCCAAGAGAAGCCACATCTTTGCCTATTACTTTCCAAAAAAATAAGATTTTCTAAAAGGTATTAAGGTGTTTTCTTTAATAAATATGAGGATCATATAAAATACTTTTTATTGATAATTAGGGTTGTCACTGTGATTTCTGATTATCACCCTAAATGTCAATACTTAATAAATACAGCAGAGAACAAAGCAGACATGGTACTCAGAACTTACAGTCCAACAGAAAATATACACATTTAACAAATTATAAATTTTATGTGTGGTACTGAGAACTAAGAAAGGAAAGGATCTAATCTAGTCTTATGGAAGACTTCTCTCGAGAAGAGACTTCTAAACTGATACCGGAAAGATGAAGATAAGCAGAAGCTGGGCATAAAGAGATGAAGAGAAAAAATAGTATTAGCAAATGGAACAGCAATCTGTAAGATCGAGACATCAGAGAAAATACAAGACATCAGAGAAAATACAGTATATGGAAGCTATTTAAAGAACTCCAATATAGCTAAAAAGGCATGAGAAGAGACTGGAGAGGCAAGCTGAGGACTGATACAGAGTCTTGTAAGCCATGATAAGGACTGTGGACTTTATTGCAAGGACAAAAAAGTCACTAAAGGGCATTGTGATTGAAAGCAATATGACTTGGAAGTTGAGATCAGTCTTAGTCCTCTGTGGAAAAACAATGGAGATAGAGGAAGATGTCAAAATGGTGAGTTCAGTCAGAATGCCAATGAAGTAGAGCTATGAAAGAGAATGATGACTACATCAGTGCTACTAAAATTATGACGCATGGTCCAGCAACCCAGGTTACTTTGCATGAATATAAGAAGTTTGTGTCAAAATTTATGTCAATATTGACATTAAGCATACTGTTGCTAGAAGTATGTTGATTTCAGTTTGACACATACTCCTACCTTGAGAGACCAGCATCTTGAGTAACACTGGCTTAGACTGGAATGGTAACAAAAGAGTTAAGAGAAAAAAGGCCAGATTCAACAAAATTTTAGGAGGTATCATCAATAGTATCTGAAGATAGACTGGAAGGAAGGGGAAAAATATGTTTTCTGGCTTGTTAATGAGACTAAAGTTGGTATCTTGCACTTTACTAACACAGGGGACACCAAAAACAGGAGTTGGATTGAACACACTAAGTTTGAAGATATTCATTAGTCTGCCAGGTTCCTAGTGTGGGTCTCTTAGGAGAGGTCTGAGCTAGAAAATGTGATGTGAACACTGACCCACAGAGGTTTAACTGACCTGTGAGGGTAGGTGAGGCCTCCCAGGCAGAAGGGGAGAACCTGACAAGGAAGAAATAGCCAGAGAGGTAGGGCAAATCTAGGTGAGAAGTATCAGAGATCAGGAAGAGAGAGAATTTTAAGACAATGGTATACAGCACTGATTATTACCTAAATATTAAGTAAGGTAAGGACTGAATCATATCACTGGCATTTAGCTACTCTAATAATCACTGGTGACACTGGGAAGAGCAATTTGGGTAAACAGTACTAAAACCAAATTATAATAAAGTAGAGAAATGAGAAGATAATAAACAACAAAGATAGCCTATTTAAGAAGTTTGGTTACGAGTGAAAAGGGAGAAGAGAGGCAGTGTGATAGAAAGTATGTAGAGTTATATATGGATGGATTACAAGTTGAGGGTAAATTCATTTAAAATGAAAGAGGCTGAGAATGCTTGAAACTGTTGAAAAGTGGCCAATATAAAGAGAAATAAATGAGATAGAGGGGATGACTGATATTGCAGTTTCCTGAAAGGCAGAAGACGATAGGCTTTGGTGTTTACTGGTCTTAGACAACTAAACATGTATGTCTTTTATTAGAAGAGAAAGACAAGTGTGAGTATTAGCAGATTTTGCAAGAAAAGCTGATGAAGCTTTCATGTGATTTTCTTCTTCGAGTGAGGAGAGATACGGTAGAAGGGAAATTTTCTGTATGATATAGGCATTATGAAAAACAAAAACATGTTCACTGAAGAAATGTGAAAAGATTTTTAAAGTAGAGGGCTTATTTGTAGTTGATGCTGATGCATTTAAACTGGTACCAACTGTCAGATTATATAATATTATGATATTCTCTAGGCAGAGCCCAGATGCAGGCATGTGAAATGAACATTACTCTAGTTATCAAAAATGTAAATTTTACCAAAGGGTCTAGATTACAAGGTAACGGGGCAAAGCAAGTTTAGGAAACAAATTTCTTTTTCCTTCTCTAATAAGTGAAGTGTGAGTTCTGATACCGAATAAGTACTTAATAAAACAATGATCTACTCTCTTAGAATTATAACTTAAGATTTTTGCCAAAAAGACCTGAGTATATACTTGTGGACAAACATCAATATTATAGTTGGATGCTTATTATCTGTTCACAGAAGATTAAACAAAAATTTCAAAATTTCAATTGACGTAATTGAGGTACTAACTTTTATGATGAGATTAAATGTAACTATGTATTACTTCAGACAAGATACACATACAAACTATTTTCCCCATAAGAATTATAGCCCAAATACAGTATAATTCCCAGTCATTTTTCATTTAATTGGTCCTTTAACAAACACTTTTCCTCAGGGTCAGAAGAGCAAGGAAAATATTCCACATCAAGAAAAATGTACGCTATATTTAAATGTCTGAAGTTGTGAAAAATGCCACAGAAACCATGACTTGATTGTCTCCTACTTATAAAATCTCATACCACATTGATTTTGGTAACCAGGGCATGTGAAAAGGGATACTTATTTTTGGAAAAAAAGAATTCTAATTGTTAACCTATGCCTGAAAAGGAAAGCCAAATAAGATTAGATTATACCGGAGAGCCAGTGAGGAACAGCATATTGGAGAGAAAGGGTACTGAAAGGAAGACTGAAAACATGTCGACCTTACAGGCAATGTTCATTAAGTAATGCATCTCTTTAAATCTTAGCAACCCCTTGTAACACAGGAAAAACCCCTCTTTTATAGACAGTACAAAGTAGTGGTCAGAAAAAAATGACTATAGCACTTGGTAAACTATTACAATTATGCTACTATTACTTGTACAGCCTTTCTGCTACCTAAAACTAGTTTTGTTCCCAAAATGAGGTTGTGAGGACAGAAATGCAATGAAACAATTATTAAAAATGGTCTGGGCTCCACAGAAGTGATCTTGATCTGGAGGAGGCATTTAAGTATTAGAGACAATAATTAGTCTGAAAGTAAAACAAAGAATGAAAGGAAGAAAACCAGTTAAGATGAACCCAGGAGGTGGAGGTTGCAGTGAGCAAGATTGCACCACTGCACTCCAGCCTGGGTGACAGAGCAAGATTCTGTAATACACACACACACAGGAAAAAAAAAGAAAAAAGAAAATAGTTCAAACAACTAAAAATTTAGCCGGGTGGGGTGGCTCACACCTGTAATCCCAGCACTTTGGGAGGCCGAGGTGGGCAGATCACCTGAGGTCAGGAGTTCGAGACCAGCCTCACCAACATGGAGAAACCCCGTTTCTATAAAAAAAAAAGAAAAGAAAAAGAAAAAGAAAACCAGTAAAGACAAAGGTAAGCTTATTAAATGGTTTCCTAATAATGACTTAATAATGGAATAGTAGTAATAATGAGATACTATGGCACAAAAAGAGAGACGAAGCAAAAGTAGATTTAAACATACAAACAGAAGATTATGGTACTTGGAAGCAAAGATGTGGTATACCGTTTTCAGTGGCAGCCCTGACGGGAAATTTTATGTCTTAATGACCTCATATCCTCCATATGACAATGACAAAAAAAGATAAATGGTATGAATAAAAAGTTGACTAGAAACATATTCATAAAACTTTTTTTAAAAAAGACATTAAGAGAATACAGAGTTTTAAATAAACTGAGAACCTATCATAGCATTTGAACCACATGTGTATTGATATATTTCAGCCAAACTCTCTTGAAAATTACTTTGAAACTCCCACTAGAAGCCACTTCAAATCTTATGCAGATGTGCATCCACCATGTAGTCCTACTTTTTTCTTAAGAGCACAAACTTTTGTCCTTAAATTTAAAACAAAAACGTAAAATAAGTCTACATTATGATTAACTATGATTTTCCCAAAAATAAACATTTCTTTTTAATGACAAATATTAAGGTTTCTTAATATTTAAATGCCATCAATTACTACAATATCTATAATGCTACAAGGTATCATTAAGTATATATACACACATATATTTTACTTATACATCTCAATGAAAAAAACATCACTAACTCAAAAGAAAGACTTACTAGTTTTGCTTGTTGAGCATTTACTGGATCACCATACTGGAGCAAAGCTTGAAACTGGTTATTTTTTGTAAATGTGATTATCTTCAATACAGCACCAAACTTAGAAAATATCTGTTAAAACATTAAAATCAAAACATTATTTACTGAGTATACTATTATTTATCTAATTTATAGGTAATTATGCAGATTAAACTTACTTGGTGAAGAACATCAAGTGTTACAGGGTAGTACATGTTGTCAATAATTATTCTAAGTACTGGACTCTGGGCTGGAGTCACTGCACTCTCGCTAACTGTGGTGCCACTAAGAGGAGTATTTGCTGTCTGGACAGCTGTCACAGCTTGAAGAACTGCTTGAGCACGCTGGAAATTAAGATTAAGTAGTTTAGAAACACACCTATTATTGTCACATACTTTGCTACCTGTTACACTACTAGTTTACTTTGTTCCTAGAACTTACACAGATTAAACAAAATTTAATGCCCACTCAACAAATATTTTTAAGCACCTGGTATTATGAGTATATGAGCCAGGTATTAGCTGTTTGATGTATCAAATATTCTACTAGTATTTCATTCAAAGAAAGTATTCAGGCTTTGGGATCAATGTTGAACAAGCAAAAAGACAGGATATGTAATTTATTCTCAAAAGAACAAGATGAGAGTTTTATAGACACCTCTATACTCAGAAAATATTTTAAACAGAAATTTAGAGAATAACACTTTAATCACTCCATATAACAGATACATCGTAAATCTCAACAAGGGGGTTACTAAATTATCCAAAATAACTCCCAGAAAGGTTATTATTTCTAATACAATCTTAAAATAGGAGCAATTAGAATAGAAAATTTTCATACTACACTTAACTTCTGAGACTAAAATTTTTAGAATAGAAACTGATGTGTACTCTAGTCCAAAAACACAAAATTTTCAGGTAAACTTTAAGTTATAATATGAAGGCTATTTCTCATGCATTTTTTGGTATCACATACACCATCAATTATTAAATGCACTGTTGTTTTATGTACAACTAATAAGATGTTGCCAACTGAAATAGACTAATGTAGGACACATCAAATTTCTGATTTTAAAATGTGAAAAAATATACCCGTAAAACTGAATAAACACAGTATTTGTAGAAAAATCTGTCGACCAAATATGTTAAATGCTCTAAAAGACTGCCTTTATTACTATTATCCTTTTCCTATTATTATTAATATGAGAGATTGTATGATAAGGAAATAATTTCTTTTTACCTTATCTGTGGTCAAAAAACATACAAAGGCAAATAATTCTAAAATATAACAATGACAAATACCACAAATATTTACACATAGCTTTACAAAGTTTGAAAAATCTATATTAACAGGTTAATGAAAGGAAAAGAAAATACAAAAGAATTAGGACACTTGAGAGAAAAAACAAGAACAGTCATTTTACTAAAATATTATATAATCACAGATCCCATGGCTTGAGAATGAAAGAGTACGCATACATATCTAAACAATCATTTAAATACTACTTAATTTTATGTATAAATGTACATATTAGCCAAAATGACTTCTTAATTAAAACCCAACAATTTGAAACACAGTATTGTTTATTTTAGTATACATCTTGATATTATTGAAAAATAATTGTAAATTGGTAAAATCGGATTTATAGAACAATATCTATTCAAATGTTTAATCATATTTAAATATTTTAAGTAGCTCATTGCAATATTATCTTCATTAGTGAACATGTTCTTACTATATTTATCTATAATAACAAGCATAAGACTACCACAACTTAGAAAAACACTAACATCTGCTGCTTCAAATAACAAAATGTGTTTTTAAAAATAGGAATCCATGATCATGATATGAAAGTGGTGTAAAAGATTAAAAATTCCCCTGCAACTCTGTCACCCAGTCTACTTTCCCCTACCAACCCCTCACAGTATTCTCTTAGGTATCCTTCCAAAGATACTATCTACATCTACAAGCATATATGTATTAATCTTATACTTATTCCATACTTTTTCCCAATACTATTCTTATTTTTATTCAGTAATATTCATACTTTTTAATTCAATACTATTCATACTTTAATACTATTCACTGATCTCTATTTTCTTTTTATGTTTTAACAATCATGTTTTCCCACATCAGTAACAAATTACTTCATATATTTCTGTATTATTTCATTTTTTTAATGACTTCATATATTTTTTCTATAATTCATGGAGCAGAGTTGGCTTGCCAACCTGTATTTTAATAAAACTTCTTATCAAAATATTACACCCACAAGCAGAGAAAAGGATACAAATCCTAAGTGTATAAAACTCCACAGAATTCCACAAATTGAGCCTCTTTGTGAAGTAGCTACCCAGATAAAAACAGCGTATTGTCCACCCTCTAGAAGCCATACTCATGCTCCCTCCAAGCGACATGAATGGATCTTAACAGATGTGCTCTTGCTTGGTTTGGCTTCTTTCAATAAATACTATGATGTTCACTACCCACGTTTTGCAGGGAGCAAGCAGTGGCTTGTTCACTTTTATTATCACACAGTATTCCACCAAATGAATACACCACAACATGTTCTGCTGCTGTTGAACAGTTGGATCATTTGTAGCTTTGGGCTATTACATACGGTGTTCCATTCACTTTCTAGTACATATCTGTTAACACACCTATGCATATGTTCTCAGGTATGTAACTAGGAGTGAGTTTATTATGTCAAAAATAGATATATGCTCAACTTTAGTATGTATTTCAAGTTTTCAAAAATGATCCTTTCATCATATATATGAGACTTCAAGCTTGTCTACATTGTCACCAACATTTTATTACCTATCCTTTTAATTTTGACCACTCTGATTATGTGCATAGCAGTATCCATTTGGAGTTATGGCTCTCAATCCAAACCTAATCTACTCTTTGCTTATCAAGGGATAGCTTTTAGGAGAAGAAATAGCTAAAGGGAGACCTCAAGATATTTAACACTGGCCATGTGAAGTGTGAGGTGGAAGTGTGGTGCAAAAGGCAGGCCAACCCACAATATTCCATGCATGAGAGCAGTGACATAATGGCAGAAATGACTGACATCAGGAGAAAGCATGCCAGGTTATAGGATGCACCATTACTTTTGGGACAGAAGCATAAGCAAATAGGGTGGGAGTAGTCGTAAGACAGAAGACAAAAAGTAGTGATCTCAGAAAGGGCCTTTACCCTAAGCATGAACAGGATCTACTGCATGGGAGGAACTTAGATATGTGCATTTGAGAAAGATACTAACTGGTTGTACTAGAGAGAAAAAATTCCAAGAGGGAAAAGAAAAAGAAAGAAAGTAGTTTATTAAGAGAAATGTTGTGGTAACATAGTCAAGAGATGAGTGTTTGAGCAATACAAGTAGCAGGAAAGATGGAGAAAACTACGCAGATAATTAAAAAGTGTGAACTAATAAGACCTGGTGATTTCATGAAGAGATGTGGAAGAATTCATGGTTAACGCATACTCATCTGCATGTTTTCTATTATGAAACCCTATTAAAATGCCTAGAAGTAAATGAATATAAAATAAACAAACACTGAAGGGAGTTAAGGTCATCATTAGCTAAGAATAATTTTATCAAATTCCTGGAACACAGAAAATGAATGGAACCAAATTGGTAATTGGCAGGTTCACAGGAGGAGAGAGTGGGTGAAAAAAGGATGAACCGAAAGTCTAGCTCATTAACAAAGAGCTAAATTTCTCTTCTCCCTCTTTTGACCAACTTGTCCCCTCACCATTAAAAAATAACAGAAAACTCTTCCTTAAAGAAACCAGAATTTCTTTTCTTCTTCTTCTTCTTTTTTTTTTTTTTTTAAGAGACTGGGTCTCACTTTGTTGCCAAGGCTGGAGTGCAGCGGTGTGATACAGTTCACTGCTGCCCTGAACTTGCATCAGCCTTTCAAAGTTCTAGGATTGTGGGCATGAGCCAAAGTGCTCTGATGGTACCAGATATTCTAAAGGGAGTTTTGTTGGCTCAGAATAAGGGCCTCTTTGGTATTTGGGGGGAATGGGGGTGGGGATAACAGTTTAGTACACATTCTTCAGTATTTTATCCTAGAGGAAAGCACACAACTCTTACCAAAATCTAATTGTCCATTCTGAAATATGAAAAGACAACAAAGGGGGAGGGGATGAAAGAGAATGAGAACAAGATAAACAGAAATGCTAACACTGAAAAAATGATAACTCAGTATATACTAATGTATTTTTTAAATACTGTACATAGTATCTTCAAAGTACCGTTGAGTCGTAACACATAACCAGCTACAAAAAAAAAGATAACCAAAGGAGATTGAAAGGCTTTAGAAAAGGAAAAATATAATTATAAAAGCATTTTTTTTCAATACAAGGAACTTCGCATTGATTACTCCTTCTGTCTGGAGTAAGTGGCTTATTCACTAACCACTTAGAAGTTCATTATTCAAATATCCCCTCTCAATGCGGCTTCTACCGGTCATTCTATTTAAAATTACAAGTCCCCTTCCTCCCTCCACATACATCTATGTAGGTGCTCCAGCTTTATTCTTTTTTTTTTTTTTTTTTAGATGGAGTCTCATTTTGTCACCCAGGCTGGAGTGCAGTGGCACGATCTGGGTTCACTGCAAGCTCTGCCTCCCGGGTTTAAGCAATTCTCTTTGCCTCAGCCTCCAAGTAGCTGGGATTACAGGGACCTGCCACCATGACCAGCTAATTTTCTTTTTGTATTTTTAGTAGAGACAGGGTTTTGCCATGTTGGCCAGGCTGGTCTCAAACTCCTGACCTCAGGTGATCCGCCTGCCTCAGCCTCCCAAAGTGCTGGGATTACAGGCGTGAGCCACCCCACCTGACCCCAAGCTTTATTCTTTACATGTTCCTTTTGTTTAATCTTTTAAAATGAGAATGTGTTCGCAAATTACTTGAATAATGAAATACAAGTAGGATATTACAGCATTTTAAGAAGACACTGCGTATGCTAAGTGAATAAGCCAAGCAAATAAAGACAAATGCCACATTACCTCACTTATATGTGGAGTCTAAAAAAGTTGAGCTCATCTTAGTAGAGAGTAGAAAGATAGTCACCAGAGGCTTGAGGGAGGAAGGAGTCAACAGGGAAAGGGGAGATGATGGTCAAAGTATAAAGTTTCAGAGAGGAAGAATGGGTTCTGGTGGTCTACTGCAGAGCATGGCAACTATTGTAATGCATATTGTTTTGTTGTGACATTGTTAAAATAAACATTTAGTCCTCAAACCTATTTCCTGGCATACAACTCTAAATTCCTAAGAAATCTCCCACGTGATTGATATATTTCGTATGCTAATGACTTGACTTACAGCTGACAGCCCCACTTCAGGATGGGGGCTGGTCACCTGAAAGACCTAGGCATAATTAGAGGCATATTATCCTCTATAATATCCTATACAATAAACTAGTAAATGTTTCCTTGGGTTCTGTGTGCTGGTCTAGCTAATTAACAAAATCCAAAAAGGGGGTTGTGGAAACCCCAACTTGAAGCTGGTCAATGAGAAGTTCGGAGGCCTGATTTGCTGGTGTCTGAGGAGGTCTTGTGGGACTGAGCCCTTAACCTGTGGGATCTGATGCTATCTCCTAGCAGAAAGCGTTGGAACTGAGCTAAGTTGGAGAACACTGGCTAGTGTCCACTGCAGTCCTGACTGCTTGCTTGGCGTGTGGAAAAAAACTCCCCCACATTTGTGGCCACAGAAGTCTTCTGTGCTGATTGTTGTGGTGTGAGAGCAAAGGAAAAAGTTTTTCCACATTCTGCTGTATACCTCAAAATAGCTAAAGGAATTTTAAATGTTCTTACCATAAAGAAATTGTAAGTATTTGAAGTGATGACTATGTTAACTAGCCAGATTTGATCATTCTGCAATGTATACATATCAGAACATCACATTGTAAACCATAAGTATATACAATTAATTGTTAAAAATGTTAAAAATGCCACACAAAAAAAATCTAAGTAAAAAGAAAGAAGAGTGAATACTTTCTTTTGGCATACTTAGTCTTGATAAATTATTAGAAGTGTACATTATTTTTCAAAAAAATTAAAAATTTATCATCAAATTAAAAAAAAAAGACCGATGAAATGTGAGCCTTATCTTTCAGGTCGAAAGTTTTACAAGCTTATTTTTCATAAACTATCAACACGACTTTGTCACCGTAAAAAGTGACAAAAATCTATGAGGCATAGTTTTCCATTACATTTTTAAGAAATGTACATTTAAGAAAACGTTTGTATTTTACTCAAAGAGAAAGATATATTTTTAAAACTATACTAAAAGAACTAAAGTTTTAGATCATTACAGCAGTCTTACAACGTAGGTCAAAAAATATTCTAGGCCAGGCACAGTGGCTCACCCCTGTAATCTCAAAACTCTGGGAGGCCGAGGTGGTTGGATCACCTGAGGTCAGAAGTTCGAGACCAGCTAACCAACATGGAGAAACCCCATCTCTACTGAAAATACAAAATTAGCCAGGTGTGGTGGCATATGCCTGTAATCCCAGCTACTTGGGAGGCTGATGCAGGAGACTTGCTTGAACCCAGGAGGCAGAGGTTGTAGTGAGCTGCGACTGCGACACTGCACTCCAGCATGGGCAACACGAGTGAAACTCTAACTCAAAAGAAAAAAGAAAAAACAAAAACAAAAACAAAAGCATTCTAATACTATTTTTTAGATACATGAATTTTAAATACTATCTTCTACATTATATTTTTAAAACATCAATATATTCATATATTCTTCATCCTTAAGACTTCTTTTCCAGGAAAACCATTAACACAATTTCAAAAAAATTTTTTCCATAAGAAATTAAGACCTATAAAAAGTCAAATAATCAAAGGCACCCAACTTCATACCTTAAATTCTAAGCAGGAGAGCTGTATAAATAGTTTATGCTACTAATAAATTCTACCTGATAGTTTCTACACAAACATTTTAACTTGCAACAAGAAAAACTACATTTGACCACGGCTGTAAAGGAATTCAAACTGACATAGTATTTAATACTTAGAAACATAATGCAAAAAAATATCTTAAAAATTACAAGAAAATGTTTGTAAGAAACATCTGAATGGGTTAACATTTCCTTCCTGTTAATGTTTATGAGAGTCATAATACATTCTAGGCCATTTTATTTATGTACCTACACATACTTACTTGGTTTAATGTGTTATCTGTCTTTAGTTCTTTGTGATTGGAGTACTGGATATATATTGGTTGGTTACGAAGATGAGGTGTCACAGCAGAATAGTAATTAACCATAGTAATAGCTGCTTCCTCGGTTGCTAGCTCCAAAAATGCCTGAAAATTTAAGTAGCAAAAGTTTTAATACTATAAATTAAATTCAAATAAAAGTATCTGTGTAATCCATTCAGCTGATTTTAATCAATTATCTAAAATATTTTTCAAGTTACTTTTAAATGTTCTAATAAGTAGAATTAGAAATCTCTTACTGAAGTTTAGGTATAAAGATAACCTCAGAAGAAAACTAAGTACATGCCGTTTCTGCTTTCCACCTATGATTTTCACACCCACAAATCTATTCCCACAACAAATGCTAGAAAAAATGTAAACATTTTCTAGCAACAGAATTTTACCACTTCTACCCTAGAGAATGTAAGATTTCAAAGTCATTTCAAAAGCAATATAATTTTATAGAGACAAAGCAAACAATTACAAATTAAACGTCAGATTAACATTAACTATATAAGAGAGTGTTAAATTTCATACATTCTTCTAAATGGTATCATTTAAAATTTTTAAATAAAATTTCATATTCTCATAAAGTAAGCTTAAGAAAAGATGCGACTAGTACCTCTACTGACTTCTGATATCACAAAGAGCAGAGCCACAGTTAAAGAAATACTTCATTTGTATTTTCCACAATTTCATAACAATTATTCAATTAGAACCTTAAAGTGAATTCAAAAGGCAAAGTTTAAAAACTATGGTGACTCATTCACTTTGGCTACCTAGCATTTGTTTCCCACAGACATCTACTCAAAAAAGTGAGACTAAGACTTCTGTTCTTTAAGAAAAATAACCTACTATTTTCTCCCTTTTACAATTAATTCACACTGTTGGATACAGTTTGGGGTTTAACATTTTATAACCCCAAAAGAAGTGTACCTGATTTTTTCCTTTCAGCATAAGGATGTTGGTCACCTTGCCAAAAGGTAAGCCTAAAGCAATAACTTCAGTTTCTGTTACTTCCCCAGGTAATTTTCGAATATGAAGTACACGAGAAGGAGCACCATCCATTTTATCTTCTCCTTTAAATTTTTTACTATCATTCCCATTGGCTGAAAGACATTAAAAAATAATCTTTATATAGCAACAATAAAAGAATGTATGAATTTTCCTATTTGTGTAAAAACCTACAAAACAAATTTCCAAAAAGAATTTAAAAACATAGCTGGGAATATTTAAAATTCAAAAACTAGGCTTTCAAAGGAATAAAAGCATACCCACCTATTCCATAATGAAATTATTAGTTAAGATTGCTGTTTATATGTTTGTCAACAATGTTGTAAAGAGTAATTATTAATAAGCAACAACATTAAAATGTAATTTCATAAAGAAACTGTCCAATGACTAAAGAATACCATCACAGTCATGTAACACATGACTACATTTTGGTCACTGACAGGCCACATATACAATGGTGGTCCCATAAGATTATAAATCAATATTTTTATTGTACCTTTTCTGTTTAGATACACCAATATTTCCTCTTGTGTTACAATTGCCGCCAGTATTCAGAATAGTAACATGCTGTAGAAGTTTGTTCCCTGGAATCAAAAGGCTACCTACATATACCATATAGTCTACATGTGTAGCAGGTTTGTGTAAATGTACTCTATGACATTTACGCAATGACAAAATTACCTAACAATGAATTTCTTAAGAGGGTATACCCACCACGATCTCCAAAAATTATGACTGTATACTGTAATTTAAACATCTTTTAATGGACTAACAAATATTTCTAAAAAACTGTAAAACTGGGCTGACAAAAATTAGGGAGATTTAACTGAGAAATTATAAATTGTTCAATTTGGAAAATGTACTTGAAGGTGGGATCAAAGAATGCAAAGCTTAGAAAAATGATTATGAAGTCAATCCATATTATGGCTTATCTACAATGAGCCTCTCCTAATATATTACTATTACCATCTAAACTACATCAATATACTCTAAATCACTCATGAACTTACCTTATTCTGTTACTGTGAGATTTAAACTAATATACTTCAATCAACAAATTAGTTAACTGCCTTCATTTCAAATATTCACCAAAAATAAAAATATTCAAAATGTCTATAAAATAGGTAATATTTAAATGGAGTTGTTTAAAGGAGTTGCAGTCTATCTACTATTCCAGATCAATGGTTCTTAATCTTTTAGCAACTCAAGGAGATTTCCCAGACTGTAGCTAAAATGAAGGATCTCAGCACATTCAGAAATATACATGTATCCACTTTGTGTAAAACTCCAGGTACTTTATGGTATTTCCCAATATATTCAACACAACCTATAAACAACATAATGTATTTGTGTATGTTCAACAATATCTGTAAGACTAAGATTATCTTGGTCTCCAAGTGTCTTTAAAATCAATTCACTCATTAATTATTAAACATTTACTGAGTATTCAGGGATGTGTCTAGCAATGTTTTATGTTCTGAGGGGACAGCAGAATGAACAAGATGATCATGATTCCTGATACCCTATAGTGGGAGAGCTGGACTAACCAGTACATGAACCAGATACTTTCTTATAGTGAAAAGTGCTATGAATAAAGTAAAACAGTGGTGTGATTAAAAGTGACTGTCTAGGACAGGAAGATGACAGGAGTAATGACTTTATTTGATGACCAGAGAAGGTATCTCCAAGAGATAATATACGGACTCAAGCTATACTTAAGTCATATTTTACCCTAGGAGTTTCACTTAGGTTTATATACTTGAATGGCTAGCCAATGCATTTAAAAAAACCCCTTAGGTTGTCTTTGTACAGAAGAGTGAGCTCTGGCTTCTGAATACATTACCCTGTAAATCTTGGCTGGCTAGCACTTTACCACTCCAGAAATATGAAAAAACCACAGCAAGCTATCACATGTCCTTTCACTACTAACAAAGATTTGTGTGTGCACAGGCACCTTGTCAAAAGGAAGAAGACTGAACTTTCTATTTTGTCGTATCTTATCTAACAAAATCATCTCTAAGCCCATTAATTGAAAATGTAAGCTGAAGTACAGAATTCAGAAAATACACATATACTTTAAAACATATAATCAGCACACACACACATATTACACATATTCTTCTGATGTAAGACTAAGATCTTTTTTGACAAAGTAGACTGAGTATAGAAAATTGATAGTTTGTTCTTGTTCATTATTTTGTTTGATTAACAACAACAAATACTTCACAATGCAACCTAAAGCCCCATGTGTTATAGGTTATGGTATCAAGATATTCAAAAAAGCAAATTTCAGTTTCTCCTAATTTGGTCTGTCCATTTCATTCTGGAAGAAAGACAAGGAAAAAAAAAAAACACCAATAAAGATAATATCACTGTACCCATAAGAAGAAACAAGGCTTCCCCTTTCAAATGATTTTCAGAAAATAACTCCCAAAAGGCAAAAGCCTGCCTAAACCTATTATTAAGGAAATAATTTATTATTCTGGATTTGTGCTGGATGTTTTCTGGACAGTGGATGTTGAGCAGAAGTAACTGAATAATACAGAAAGAAGGTAGGAGACCTTTATGAATTGAAGGGTAAGACAAAGTTCTTGACTTCTTGGAAAAATATAGAAAATATGTAATTTTATTTTGCATCAATATTTAACATTCACTGCAAATTAAATACATGCCAGGCAATTTATAACTCTCAGATTGCTATCATCATGACCTATCAACCCCATTTACAGGTAACAATTAGTTAAATGTCCAAGATTAGTTACTAAGTGGTACATAAAGGAAGTAGTAGAGAAAGGATTAAATTCAGGGAGTATGGTTTTCCATAGTCTGTGCTCTTTAACAACTACACTATAGAAGGATCTCAAATATGAACTTTACATTACATACAGATTGCCTAAAAAGATCTGTCCTTTTCTCACAAAGACCAAGCCAGTTATATAGTTAAACTATCAACATTTATACTACCTGACACTTCCTCAGTTAGCTAATAGCTTCAAGAGGGTGACTACTAAGTGTTCATATCTTAGTGCAAAATACTATAAAAGTCTTCATTTTAAATAAATGGTACTATGAGAATGTGAAACTGGGAATGGGGACTCCGCTAATAATACAACAAAGCAAAGCCTATTTTCACACACAAGAACACTCCAGCAACACTGAAAAGGGGCCCAAAAATGTGTGGTTCACAGCTTATGAAACATTAGGTCTGACTGTGCTACAGTTCTATGATTCTTCATCATCTTCCCATGATCCTGAATAGGAAAGGTTTACTGAGGGAATGAAAGAGACCTTTCCTTCCATTCCTCCAGTAAACCTAGAACTTTTGTTTGGGTGTGTAAAACTAGTAATAATTCAAATGTCTACGTTCAATTAAGGCATGAGGTAATGCTTTTATTTATGCATATAAATTTTATTCATTGCATATGAATGTAGAAATCTTCAAGCACACCATTTTCCATATATTACTCAACTCTTTTAAAGCCTTTGCTAAAGGAAGATGTTCAGGTACTCAGATTCAAAGCAAATAAACCATTTTAAAATGCTTTCTACTTGAACACTTCTTTTCCAAACTCAAAATCGGTTTTCTACCTCAATTCTAAAGCCAGCATCTTCGCCTCTGATCAGTACATCACTTTTCTCCTGCTGACTGACCTTTGTTCTCCACTAGCTCTTACCTGCAATTTTTACATAAATGGGTGTGTCGCCAAGATCATGGGTAATCTGTTAAATCACATCCATCAGTCAACAAGGAACCGTGAACCCTCACTTCCTCACCAAATTTCTCTGTTCTAATAGCACCTCTAAAAATTTCCACTTCTACTTTTCTCATTTCTCCTGACTCATTTGATTCTTGCTTTGAATCCTGATTCAAAATCCTCATTCCCCAAAATTGTTAGTTTCCCATGCTACTTTTGTTCTAGTGCTCTATCTTTACTTATTAAATTATAAACACTCTAGCTCCTGGGTTTCACAATATCTATCTATCTATCTATCTATCTATCTATCTATCTATCTATCTATCTAATCTATCTATTATCTATCTATCTATCTATCTATCTATCTATCTATCTATCTATCTATCTATCTATCTATCTATCTGAGACAGAGTCTTGCTGGAATGCAGTGGTGTGATCTTGCTTCACTACAATCACCACTTTCCGGGTTTAGGTGATTCTCGTGCCACAGCCTCCCAAGTAGCTGGGATTACAGGTGTGCACCACCACACCCAGCTAATTTTTGTATTTTTAGTAGACACAGGTTTATCATGTTGTCCAGGCTGGTCTCGAACTCCTGGACTCAAGTGATTTGCCCACCTCAGCCTCCCAAAGTGCTGAGATACAGGCGTGAGTCACCGCACCTGACATACTTTCTCATATAACTTGTAAATTATTTTAGTCCTACTCATTCATCATACTTTCAACTGTGTACCAATATAAAATACAATGTTGCAAAACCTTATACTTCTGCCCAACAAAAACTAGTGACAAAACTTAAGTACATCTTCATTCTCCAAGTCTTTCAGAGACTCATAAATTTATAAAAGTTTTCCTAACTCTGTCAAATATGAAACTGAGAGGCAAAGCAGTTTTAATTCTAAGCAGTTTTAGACTTCAAGGCAAAGCAGTGCTTTCTAGCTTTAGAAAAACAAAAAACAAAATAAAAAAACCTCTAAGCCAAGAAAAACAATGAATGCTGCTACTCTTTCCTATATGAGAAACAAATTCCAAAGAAGACTTAACAAGAGAGAAAAAGCAGGTAGATGCAGATTGGTGGTACTTCTGTTTTTCTGCTGGTTAACTCCAACAGCCACCACACAAAACGCCTCACTAGGTTTCCGTAAAAGGTAACTATTAACTATTGTATTTGTAAGTAGTTGTGTGGCCTAGTTGCCAAAAGTATATTAGGCATGAACTGGAAAAACACAGAAGTCACCTAGAGAAGGCTCTCACTACCTTTACATGCAAGAAGGTAAGTTGTTAAAACGCTCATAAATCTTAAAACTCTGAAATAATCTACTGGAATACTCTCAAAACATTGTAACAAAATGAAATGACATCACTGCAAAAATGTAAGTCTATAAAAGTTAAAATGAAAATCTTAAAAGAGTTCTAAGTAAAATGTTCCAGACTCTATGAAATGGTTTAAGTGCTTTCCAGTAGAGCAAAATGTCATTTTTAGCAATAATTTTTTTTAAGTCCTGCTACTACAGAGTAACAATCAGCACTGGCAGAAATATATATACCTAAAGGGATATTCCATTTCCATGGCTACAACAAAATCACTAAAAAAATTAAAGAGGCTATACGTGACAACTGCCAAGGCTCCTACTCACTGCTAAATAGTTACAAATGTAACAAAATCAAATTCTAATGCTACCTGGGAACAGTCGTATTTTTGAAGTACTTCACTTTTATATCTCCTGAAGGAACCAACTTATTAGAAAATGTCCTTACTATATTAATTTATTAGACATTTATTTACCTGAGATTAAGTTTCTAATAACATGAATTTTTCTCATCTATAAAATTAATTTTTTCTTTGACAAAAACACCTATTCAATAGGCACAGAGAAAGAAAAATCTGCACAGATAAGGGAACAACTGCTGAGACAGATGCTTTTGGAAACAATTCTACAGCAAAATCTATTAGAAGAAATATTTTAGATAAAGCTGGAAGCTGGAACATAAAAATAAAATCCTGTACTATATCTGCTAACCATAAAAAGTGTCCTTGTAACACTGTCTACCAAAGTCCTTTTGAGTTACCTGAATTACACGGAGTATTTTTCCAGGCAAATAAAATCACCAGTTTTTAAAGGTCTTTTATGCTATGTGCTCTTAGAAGCAACAGTATTCAAATTGGTGTCACTTAGAAAACATGCAGACTTTCATCTTTGTCAGAAAAAAAAAAAAAAAGAAAAATCTTAAAACTCAGTATTTCCTCTGTACACAAAGGTTAAATAAACTGACTTCTTATGTTAAAACAAGGCTTTAAGGAATTTTATGCCACCACTACAAAAAGATTAGATTGATTATTTGGTCATGAAATACATTATATATCATCCCTAAAGCATAGTTAAAAAAAATAGAACAGTACGGAATTATTCTTTCTTTCCACCAAAAACAAGTCTCCTTTTCCTACTTTTCCCACCTTTGTTAATGGCATCATCTTCCACCAACCCAGTGATTCTAAGACAAAACTAATATTCTTCCAAACTTGTCTTATTCCAAATAACTCAAAACATCTCATTTCTTGATATATATCATTCCCTGCATATTCTCCTTCCAAGATCCTAAAATTCAGGACCTTGATATCTTTGGAATAAACTACTGTAATGTTTTTTTTTTTTGAGACGGAGTCTCGCTCTATCGCCAGGCTGGAGTGCAGTGACTCGATCCCGGCTCACTGCAACTTCCGTTTTTCCGGTTTCAAGCAATTCTCCTGCCTCAGCCTCCCGAGTAGCTGGGACTACAGGCACGCACCACCACGTCCGGCTAATTTTTTGTACTTTAGTAGAGACGGGGTTTCACCATGTTGGCCAGGATGGTCTCGATCTCTTGCCCTCGTGATCCACCCGCCTCGGCCTCCCAAAGTGCTGGGATTACAGGCGTGAGCCACCGCGCCCGGCACTACTGTAATGTTTTTAACTGTTCTCCCCTCTATACAATACTGATCCTGCCTCTGAAATAAAACTGGGACAAAAATTCTAAAATGTAAATCTGGTAAGTCCAAGACACACACACACACGACAAACACACCCCCCAAGACATACACGACACACACACACACACACACACGCACCCCAAATCCCATATCTAGAACCCTGCCTATATGGACTCACCTTTAGTCATTCCCAATCTCGTATTTCACATTACAGCAAGACACAACTACTGGTAATACACACACACACGCACCCCAAATCCCATATCTAGACCCCTGCCTACATGCATGGACTCACCTTTAGTCATTCCCAATCTCATATTTCACATTACAGCAAGACACAACTACTGGTAATTCAGAGTTCTCATGCTGTTTCCAACAAATTTTGGATGTGTTTTGCAACTTAGTTTATTAAAGTAGTTTATTCCATCACACCAGAAACTGCTACTGTATCGCCTTTCTGTTACCCAACATTCTAGTTTCTAAACAAAAAAGTAATGATCTGCTCTTAACTTTTCAAGAAATGGAATCACACTACGTACTCTTTCAGGTCTGTCTGGTTTCTTCTGCTTCATATAATGTTTAATATTTACCCAAGTTTTCCATGTATCACTGACCATTCTTTTGTTAGAAGTAGTAATACACTGTATGATGACACCACAATTTATCCATTTTCCTGATGATAAACATTTGGGTTATTTCAAGTTTGGGACCATTATCAGTGAAGTGTTTGATACACATACAAGTTTTACAGCAAACATGTTTTTACTGGGTAAAAAACTAAAAGTAGAAGTTACGGATCATAAAGTAGGTTTATGTTTAACTCTGTAAGAAAATGGCACACTTGGCCAGGCGTGGTGGCTCATGCCTGTAAATCCCAGCACTTTGGGAAGGTGAGGTGGGGAGGATCATGAGGTCAAGAGATCAAGACCATCCTGGGCCAACATGGAGAAACCCCCTCTCTACTAAAAATACAAAAATTAGCTGGGTATGGTGGTATGCACCTGTAGTCCCAGCTACTCGGGAGGCTGAGGCAGGAGAATCACTTGAACCCGGGAGGTGGAAGTTGCAGTGAGTCGAGATTGCACCACCGCACTCCAGCCTGGCAATAGAGCGAGACTCTATTATCAAAAACTTTAAAAAAAAAAAAAAAAAAGAAAAACTACTTTCCCAACTATGTTATATACTCAGCAGTAATGAATGACAGTTCCACATCTTCATCAACATTCAGTGTTGCCAATCTATTTTAGTTTAGCCATTCTAGTTGGTGTAAATTCTACCTCATAATGGTTTTGACTTGTGATCACCTGATGACTAATGTATCTTTTCATGTGCTTATTACCCATTCTTATAACGTCACTTCTTTTGCCACTTAAAGAAATTAGGCTGCTTATATATAGTGACTGGAAGAGTCCTTTACAAGTCCTTTGGAATATCATTGACATGGTTTCACCGTGTCACCATCCACATCTCCTTCTGAATTTCCAAGTGTTGTGTGAGGGACCTGGTGGAATGTAACCAAATCATGGTCTTTCCCATGCTGTTCTTGTGATAGTGAAGTAAGTCTCACAAGATCTATTGTTTTTAAAAGGGGAGTTTCCCTACAAAAGCTCTCTTCTCTTTGCCTGCTGCCATCCATATAAGATGTGACTTGTTCCTCCTTGCCTTCCACCATTATCCTGAGGCTTCACATGGAACTGTAAATCCACTAAATCTCTTTCTTTTGTAAATTGCCCAGTCTCAGGTATGTCTTTATCAGCAGCCTAAAAATGGACTAATACAGTCACATATAAGTATTGATATGTAAATATTATATTCTCCAAGTCTGTGCCTTGCCTTTTCATTGTCTTAACAATGTCTTTTGATTAAGCAGAAATTTCCCATTTTGATGGAGTCAAGTTTATCTATACCTTTAAGATGAGTTATGTTTATGTTTTAAGAAATCATTTATCCCCAAATTGCAAGTATATCCTATGATTTCTCCTAAAAGCTCTATATATTAATTTTTATATAATTAATCCCAGTGTTCTATATGAAGTAATTAATGTAAGGTTGAGTTTCTTTTGCTTTTTTGCATGTATTTTCAGCTGTTCTAGCACGTTTGTTGAAAAGCCTTCTTTCCTCAATGAGTGACCAAGGCATCTTTAAATGCATGAGTTTATTCCTATTCTATATCACTAACTATGCTAGTACTAAATTGCTTTGATTAACTACAGGTTTGTGATAAGTCTTGAAAACAGTGGCGCAATTTACTTTTTCAAAATAGTTTTTATTCTAGCTCCTTTTCATTTCCACATATATTTTAGAAACTACTCTCAATTTCAATTTAAAAGTCTGTTAGACTTAACAAATTTATAGATTCAATGCCATTCCAATTTAGGGAGAACTGGCATGTTAACATATTGAGCCTTCTAATTCATGAACATGGTCTATGTCTTCATTTATTTCTTTTTAAAATTTCTCTTAGCAGTGTTTCATATTGGTGCAGATGTCTTACAAATCTTTTATTAAGCTTTTTTCCTGATATTTTGTCTGATACTTTTACAAATGAATTTTTAAAATTTCATTTTTCAAGAATTTGCTTTTAGTATAAGGAGAATATATTTGTACATAGAACTTATATCCTGTAATTATTCTAAATTCACTTATTAGTTCTACCAAATTTGTTGTAGATTACTTTTGGTATTCTATTTTAAAAATCATGTTGAATGGTGAATACAGCAGTTTTCTTTCTTCCCTCCCAATCTTTATATCTTTCACCTGCCTTAATTTAAGCAGAAAGCTAGGGGGAAAAATTGTGAAAACAGACATCCTTGCTTCTTTCTGTTTTTAAAAAGGAAACATTCACTATTTCCCCATTAAGTATGAAATTTGTTGTAGGCTCTTAGTAGATACCCCTTACTTTGTAAAACGACCTTTTCTTTGTTTTCTGAGAGATATTTTTCCTCCTTCATTCTATCATTGTGACAAATTACACTGAATTCATTTCCAAATGTTAAATAAACCTTACAATCCTGCGATAAGTCTCAGTTGAAACCGTCTCTCATATACTGCTGGAGGTGATTTACCAACATTTTCTTTAAGAATATTTGCATTAAGTAATGAGAAATACCAGTCTGAAATCTTTAATATATTATCCTTGTTAGGTTTTACTGTCAGTTACAGTGGCTTCATAAAGTGAACAGGGTAGTATTCCCTCCTGCATTTTCAAAGACAGCTATTATTTCCTTAGTTTCATAAAGTTCAATAGTGAAACCACCTATGCCTAATCTTTTAATTATAAATTCCAATTTGTATAATACAGTAGTATACAGCTAATCAGATTAAGTTCTGGTAAACTGCATTTGTAAAGAAACTTATCTCATTTAAGTTGCTGAATTTGTTAGCCTTAACAACATTTGTAATATTGCCTTATTTTCCTATTATATATTCTCTATATCTCCACTTTTGTTGAAAGCGCTATCTCCACTTTATATTATTTATGTTATACTATTATACTCCATATATTTCCACTTTCTCTGAAAGTGATTATCTCTACTTTGATTCCCAGTATTGGTAATTTATGTCTTTTTTCTTGGTCAGTCTTAAATAGGGAGTTTTAAATCTTTTGTTGTAATATAGGTATTTGAAGACTTTTCCCCATACATACCCCTGGATCATATCCAACAAATTTTGATATAGTTTCTTTCATTCAAAAATATATCCTCATTGTAATACTTCTATAATCCATGTATTGTTCACAATTGTGTAATTTATAAATAGTTGGTATTTTCCTAGATGTCTATTTTTGATTTCTAATTTAATTCCACTGTGGTCAGATACTTTATAAGCTATCAATCATTTTAAATTTATTGAGTTATTTTATAATCCAATATATGGTCTATCATTGTGAATAATCTACGTACACTTGAATTTGACAGTTACTGGGTATAGTTTTATTAATGTGAGTTAAGCCAACATGATAGCATTTTTCAAATTATCTATCTTCTTATTTTGGGGATAAGACTGTAACTGTCCTATCAATTACTATAAATTATGTTCCAAAAAAATCTAGCTATGATTGTGTTCTGTTTCTCTACTTAGTTCTGTGATGTTTTTCTCAATATACTTTAATTTCTGTTATTATTGGCATATAAATTAAGCAATGTTTTCTGACAAATTGACTCTTCAGCACTATGAAATATGCTTTTTTATATCTGGTAATACTTCGTCTTAAATTTTTCTCTGTCTAGTAATATAATTGTATCAACTTTCTTGTGCTGTTTGCACAGAATATCATTTTCCATGTTTTCACTTTCAACCTGCATCTTCGTCTTTCAACCTGACCCTTGTATAGACGGTGTAGTTAGGCCTTGCTTTTTAATCCAGTCTGACTATCTTTGTCTTTTAATTGTACTACTTAGACCAGTGATATCCAAAAGAAATGCAATGCAAGGACATGACTAAATTTTCAAAGACATTTTTCAGAGTAAGTTTAGGTACACAGCAAAATAGAGAGGAAAGCAGAAAGACTTCCTGCCTCCTGCCCCCAGATAGCTTCCCCTTTATCAACATCTCCCACCAGATGGCACATTTGTTACAACTGATGTACCTGCACTGACACATTATAATCAAAGTCTGTAGGTTACTTTGGAGTTCACTCCAAGTGTCTTACATTCTGTAAGTTTGGACAAATGCATGACATGCATCCATCACTATAGTATCATGCAGAATATTTTCATTGCCCTAAGAATCCTCTGTACTCCACCAATTCATCCCTCCCCTAACCCCCAAACCCTAGCAACCACTGATTTTTATTGTCGCCACAATTTTGCTTTTTCCAGAATGTCATAGAGTTGGAATTCATGAGGCATGTAGACTTTTCAGAGTGGCTTCTTTCACTTAGTAATATGCACTGAAGGTTCTCCATGGCTTGAGAGATAATTTTCATTTCTGGATATATATCACAGTTTAGTTGGCCATTCACCCACTAAAGGACTTCTTGGTTGCTCTGAGGTTCTGGCAATTACAAAGAAAAGTGGTATGAACATCCATGTGATACTTTCTGCTCAGACTAAATTTTCAACTCCTTTAGGTAAATACCAAGGAGCACAACTGCTGGATCATATAATAAAAGTATATTTAGTTTTCTAAGAAACTACCAAATTGTCTTCCAAAGTGGCTGTACCACTCTGCATTCCTGCCAGCAATAAGTGAGAGTTCCTGTTGCTTCACATCCTTGCCAGCATTTGGTGTTATCAATGTTCCAAAATTCAGTCATTCTAATATGTGTACATGTATTTAGAGTATAAGATTGGACAAGTTTTGACGTACATATACATCCATAAAACCACCATCACAATAATATGTATGTCTATCATCCCCAAGTTTTCTTGTGTCCCTTTGCCTCCCCTCCTGCCTGTCCTTTCCCACCCTTAAACTCCTAGGAACCACAAATTTTCTTTAGATTAGTTTGCATTTGCCCAGAGTTTTACATAAATGGAATCATGCAGAATGTATTTTTTGTTTCTCCCATCTTTTACACAACATAATTGTTTGGAGATTCATTCTTGCTGTTATGTCTATCAACAGTTCACTCTATAGGGCTGTTGTTGTATTCTACTGTATGGAAAAGCATATGATTCCTGTTTTTATTTCCTAATAAAAACAGGAATCAATTTATTAGTTCATCTGTTGATGAATGTTTGTTTCATATTTTGGTGATTACAAATAAAATGACTAGGAACATTAACATGAGAGTTTTTTAATGAAAGATGGCTTCATTTCTCTTGGGTAAATGCTTAGGAGACAACCTGGATCATGGAGAAACTGCCAAATTGTTTCCCAAAGTAGTTCTATGGTTTTACATTCCCATCAACAGTATTGTGAATATTATGATTCTTCCATTCTTCCCTACTCATGCTTTCCAAGATGGCACTCTTTAATTTTAGTCACTATTAATAGGTTTGTAATGTTATCTCACTATAGTTTTAATTTTCATTTCCTTAATGACTAATGTTGCTGATCATCTTTTTCATGTGCTTATTTGCCATCTGTATACCTTTTGTGCTGAACTATCTGTTCAAATATTTTAGCCAACTGAGCTGCTTGTTGCCTTACTGTTGAGTTTACATATATTAAATTTTTTAATATTCTAATAGAAGTCCTGTACCAGCTCTATGTTTTGTTATGATGATCTGCCAGTCTATGGCTTGTCTTTTCACTCCCTTAACAGCTTGGTTCGAAGGGCAGAAGTTTTTAATTCTGATGTCAAAATCCATTTTCTTAATAGATTATGCTTTTAGGATAGTATCAAATACATTTCTGCTTAATCCAAGGTCACAAAGATTTTCTACTATGTTTTCTTCTAGAGGTTTTAGAATTTTTGGTTTTACATTTAGGCCACAATCCATTTGGAGTTAATTTTCATATGTAGTGTGAGATACAGATCCAAAATCACTTTTTGCAAATGGATAGATCCAACTGCTACAGCACCCTTTGTGGAAGTCTACTCTTTCTCCACTGAATTGCCTTTGCACCTTTGTCAAAAATCAGTCATCCATAATTGTGAGTTAATTTCTGAACCCTCTGCTCTGTCTCACTGACCTATTTATCTTTATATCAATCTGATGCTATTTTTAATTACTGTAGCTTTGCAGCAATTCTTGAAAACAGGTAGTAAATGCTTCAATTCTTCCTCTACTGGCTTTTAGCTATACTTCTTTAAATTTTTTTAAATGTGATTACACGTAAAATTTTGATATGTAACCTTATCAGAATATCTTTATGTTAGTGTTAACACTGTAACACTTTATATAAAATATAAGAACCTTACCACTGAAAAATTCCATTTATCTTCACTTTGTACTAATTGTTGTCATATAAACACCCATTTACATACTAAACCCTGTAATACAAAGTTGTTGTTTATACAAAGTCTTTCAAAGAAATTGAGAGGAAAAGACAGAGAAATGGAGAAGAAAAGACATTTTTTAAATGTATACATGTATTTACCATTCCCATTACTCCTCCTCATCTCCTGCAGATCCAAGTTATCTAATGTCATCCCGCTCCGTCTAAAGAAATTTGCTTTTTTTTTCCTTTAGTACAAGGTGTTGGTTTCCTGTTAGATGTCTTTTTCCCAGCTGTTTAGATTTGCTCTTCACTGCTAGTTTTCAGTATTTTGACTACGTGTCTAAGTATGGTTCTTTCCATTTAACCTACATGGGGGGTTTACCTGAGCTTCTTAAGACTGCAAATTGATATTTTTATTCAAATTGCAGAAGTTATCTGTCATTATTACCTCAAAGAGATACATGCTTTTTTCCCCCCACATTCTCACTCTGAAACTCAAATTACATGTCAGACTGCTTCATTGTCCATGAGGTATATTTTCTCCTCTCTGGCAGATTTAATCACTGTATTCATCTACATTCAAATTCACTAACATTTCTCCTACTGTCTCCAATCTGCTATTAGTTCCAACCAATGAATTCGTTCCAACCATTTCAAGTATTATTTTTAATCAGAATATATCTACATGCTTTATTTATAGTTTTTTATCTCTTAAACACACTCCTCCATCACTCATTATTTCAGTCTTTTTCTTTACAGCTTAAAATACTTACCGTCCTTGTCTGCCAATTCTAATTCTAGGACATTTTGGACTCTGTTCCTATTATGTTTCTTTATGGTTAATGTTTTATTTTCCTGCTTCTTCACATCACTTGTAATTTTTGATGATATGCTAGATATTATGGAAGATAGTTTCAGGAAAATTATATCATGCTGTCTTCCTTGAGGGTGTTGTTTTGTTTTGGAAGGCAACTAAATTAGATTAACTGGTGAATCCTTCACTTCCTATTGGGTTAGGTTTTTGGTTTTTATCTTAGTCTTATAGATGGCACTTCCTATAGGGTGTTATCCTATTTATCAGGCCTGAGTTTTCTGTAGTCTAAATGGAGTGTCTGAAGTACTCTGTAAGATGTCTGCATTCTGACCTCTCAGAACTCCAATGTTTCAGAGTACTATGCAACTTATGGAATCACCATTTAGCCCCAGAGCAGACAATTTCTGATAGACCTGCACACATGTAACCCAGTCATTATCCAAAACTCTGAATGAAGTGAATGACCACACTAAATTCTGCCCCTTGCTATATTCCTAAACCCCTAGACAGCTTTATTTTCTTCAAGACTTCCCCATAAATTCCAAATGATTGAACAGCTCTAATTCCCAGTCTTGGTTTCTTCAGCTCAGTGAGACCTGTATACTGCTTTCCACTTCTTGTGGTTTACAGCAGTAAAGATGAGAACTCGTAAGTTCAAACAAAACAAAACAAAACAAAATACTAAGAAAAAAAAATTGGTCCATCGGCCATAAAACTTAGGTCTAAAATTTGGTCTATATTTGTTCACTGATACTACAAACAACCAACACTATTTCAGACATATACAATTTTTTAAAACTCTAACTTTGAAGATTAATCAAATCACCTTAAATATGCAGGTAGACAACACAAAAGAATAAATTCAAAGAATTAACATATTGTTTCAGCAAAAAAATGAGTTTTCAACTATGTTGCTGAATTCTTTGGTTTGGGTTTTTAGGGTTTGTGGCATAAATAAATACTTACAGTAAACACATTCTATGACACACGAACAAAAAACTAAAAATAGCAGAGGGGCACTTGAGGGGACTATAATGTGAGAAAGAATTACATATTTGTGATTCAAAAATGAAAAGCAATCAAACTTAACAGTAATCTGTTCATCGAAGTCACCAACTTAAGGTTTTTTTTTTTTTCACTCAGCTCATATACACTCTAGTAAAATTTACTCTAAAATGTTTCAACACAGCATTTAAAAAGAAAGGCTCTTCTGGAAAAACAGAGTTAAATTTGAGTTTTAACATTCTGCTCCCTAAAATGGCAAATGACAGACTGCTAAGAGAGTAACACTTACCTGTAACTACCATGCTGCTCATATTAGAGTTTGGACTACTGAGAACACTGCCTGAGAGTAGTTCGTCAGATCCTCTCTACAAAAACAAAAACAAATTAGCATAAGACATCTTTAAATTTCAAAATATTAACCTAAAGCCTGTCACTTAAACAAATGTCAAATGTTACACTACTGGGAATAGATTAAAATGTCAATCCCTATAATAAAAAATTAACTTCATCCCTCTACTCTCCCATGTATCCCTCTCCCATTCTCACAAAAGCAACAGTGTTGCTTTCCCTTCATTTTAATCTAAGTCCAAAAGACAACACACAGAAAAACTGATTAGATTCTATAAGCAAAACTTTGGAAAGCTATCTCAATTTTTTACAAACAAACCAAAGTCATATTAGCTAGACTTTCACAGAAATGTTCTATAAATCCTCCATCCCAATGGCCATTTATTAATCCAGGTAACTCGGATCTTTAGAAAATTAGAACTTCATTCTGCTGACTTAGATATCAACATCTCATCATATTTAAAATTAAACAGGTATATACTTCAGTGAACGTTGAAAGCAAAGACAAAATCTATGGAATGAGAAATTTTTTTCTGCAAAAATAAGGTCATGTCTTAAAATTCTTCAGAGAAAAGTTTATACATTCATCTGTTTGGGAACCACACAGTTGTTCATATCAGCCAGTGACATTTTAGCTGTTTTAATAATCTATGTATTTACAAAAATATGAATGAACAGACTAGTATTTAAACTAGTTAAAATCAACTGTTTTGCCTTTGTTATGTGTATTTACATACATGGGTATTAGTATTTAAAATAGGTTCAGTCAATACTGGCTGATTTAAACAACTAATCAATCCAAAAAAGTTAAACGCAACCATCAAAATGAAAAAAATGTGCAAAGGAGATAATGAATTCTCAAAGCATTTCAGAAAGTCCAAAAAAATCCAAATTAACCATAAGCTTTATGCTAATTTATATTTAAACTCATAATGAATAAACTGCATTACAACAAGTATGAGAACAGTAAACAGATATTCTTAGGTCATCTCTCCTCAATATTTTAAGAGCTTTCTACTTATCAGCACCAAATGCATAGAGGAAAAAAAAACAGAAAAATACAACTATAGTTTCAAGCCATATTAATACTGTATTTACACCAAGTCTAATTTATTAACCAATTTCTAACCAAGATATGGAAGATTTGGAATGGCACAGTTTTATCAAGACATGATGAGCAGAACTGTATACTCTAGTGATTCTCACAGTGTAGTTCCTAAGATCTAATTGTATACTTTAGTGATTCTCAAAGTGTGGTCTCTAATCCAAAGATCAGACCTGGAAACTTACTGACAATATGCGTTTTCAGGTCCAATCCCAGGCCTACCGAATAAGAAAGACGGTATGGTCCAAAACCCCAGGTTTAAAAAAAACCTCAAGTGTTTCTGATGCATGCTAAAGTTTAAGAACCACTGATATACATTACTGGCTCAATGTCAACAAAAGAAAATGTTTACTAGCTTTCATGTTTTCATGACAAGTAGACAATATGGTATTAAGGGTGCTCTGGAGCTCAGCTTCCACTTATCAGTTAGGTAACTGTACTTAATCATTCTAAGCCTAAAGTTCTTCATTTGCAAGACAGGGATAACATCTATATCACAGCCCACAGGATTAAATAGGATAATATATGAACAGTGATTACCAGGCAAAGTGCATGGCCCACATCAGTAGTGCTCACTATAATATTCCCAAGTGTCAAACAAATACAATGTCCCCACATATATTTGACTAAGTAAATGAATTAATGCTATTATTAACAACTGTTACATATTTTTTGGCCTTTGTTCTTAAATCAAAAAAACTGAAGGTCAAGTTACTCCATATATAAAATCAAAGTTGGCCCCCCACCACACGATACAGAAATAAAGCCAGCCCTTCCATAAATTCACAGAAGTCCAGATCAGATATTCTAAAAGTAAAAAACAAATAAAAACAAAACTGAAGCGATCCTTCATGTTTTACTCACCTGAACGAAATTCCTAGTCCCTTAAAATATTGTCAATGCCTTGTATTTTCCTTATTTCACAAAAACACTTTAACTCTCGAAGTTTTCAAAAGTATACCTGACCTCTTTTCAAATGTATTATTATCAGTTATCAGCTTATTCTTTATATGTTTGACTATTTGTGAATTCAAATCCTTCCATACATCTACAGTATCCCACTGTAAAACTTGTCATTACAGTGGATCACAGGTGATTCTGGAAGAGATGATGGGTGGGAAATCTTGAGTCTACTCAAATACAAAATAAAGCCTCTAATTCTGACTTGTGGTGTGCTGTGCATGACACTCTTCCTTCTTCCTGCAATGCATCTTTTTGCATGGAAAAGTCTTTCCATTTTTTTTTTAAGTTTGTATTTATAACCGTTTTTCTTCCTCAAATGATTTCATATCTGCTGTTAAGAGAGCAGATTTAACAGCCTTCATAACTGAGAATAATGTCAAATTATTTGCAATTTTGAGATTTTATAAAAATTACTGGAGTACTTTTACAAATTACATTTTTATTTTAGAAAAGCAATTATGCCTGTCTTTCCAATGAGCAAAAAGTTTACCACTATTATGCCCAAAAGAAGTGATTCAGCACTACTGATAAATGTTAACATTACCAAATTAACTGATAGAATAATTTCAGTTGAACTATTTCAGCCTGGTCATTTAACTTAGACTGTATATGAAATAAATGATCAATGGTAGTGATTAATGACTGCCCTACATTAATGACTGCCCTACATTAATGACTGCTGAAGCAAATCAAATTAGTCGTACTTAGAATCAAAATATCTACTAACGAATACATGCTCTTTAAAATTTTTAATTCACCTAAGAATGTCAATCTTAGATTTGACTAAAAGAAATTAAATGTTAAGACTAACATTGATGTCTCTTATTAAATCTGACCACGGAAACTTTTATTCCTGTGTAATACCAATGACTATTTTAAGAGTAACTAACATCCCACAGAAACAAGAAAATGCAGAAATAGGAAGATACACTCTACATGTCAGAGAAAGAAATGACTTTTTTAAAAAGTGCAAAAGTAAGTACAGATTAAATGCCATTTGGCACTCATTTCAATGTTACAAATTTCTTGTTTTTTCTTCTCAAGGTTATTAGATATTCTGCTATAATAGTCCAGTCCAACTATTAAGATCATGTATCACTTCCAGGTGGAAGAGCTGCTAGGGCTGCCAAGAAGGCAACCAAGAACTGAAGGCTGAGGTTGACAAGAGTCTCTGGGCTCTGCTATGATTTGAGACTGAGAGCTAAGCAAACATTTTTTCCTATGGAGATGTCAGCCTAGGGAACCATGACAGAAAGACACAGTATAAGGACATGAATAGTAAGTTTCTGAGGAAAAGTAGATTCTCAGAGAGGAAGAAAGATACATACCCAGGTGGGTATTTCTGTTCTCCTTAAACACAGAGGTGCAACGAAGGTGATGAAGAGGTGGACTAAATGCTACCTATCTATTAAAGGCTTGCAAAAGCACTGACTCACACAACCAATAAAAGTAGAGAAAACAATGGGACAATGAAGAGGATCAATAATATCAAAAGCTGACTTTGAAAAAAAAAAAAGACAACAAAATAAGACAACTACAGGGAAAACTTTTTTTTAAAACAAGGAGAGCACAATTACACATCAACAGACCACGAAGCCAAGAACAAAAGCCTAGGGATTAGTGAAGTAACAATATGAAAGAAACTTGGCCCAGTGAATAACCTTACCAAGCAGATCGATACCACTTTCTTATCAGTAGGAATTTTGCTATCAGAGAAAAAGAAACAAATAAAAAAAATCTTCTCATCTATTTATGCCACTATGTTCTGCATATTGTTATGGTAGTTTTCTCAGTCTTCACCTTATGATATATACACCTGTACTATGAAAAAGTCACTACAGAGATTTCCATTTAATTGACTACCTTAATAAAGGCAAAAAATGAAGTCGGATCCCTACCAAATACAATGCACAAAAATAATTTTCTGACAGAGATAAACATAAAAAGCAAAATGTTTTAAAATTTCAGAAGAAAATATAATACCTTTATGAACTCAGAGTATGTAAGAATTTTTAAATTAAGACACAAGGAAACTAAGTATGAAAGAAAAAACTGATACATTCTACTACAAAATTTCTTTATAATAAACTATCACAGCATCAGCTGCAAAGTTAAAAACTGTTATTAGGGATTTCTTTCAAGACTTACAGCAATCAACATGGAAGATGTCCAGAAGAGCAAAGGAAAATTTGGAATGTATAAAGAATGGGATCATACAAATGATTTTTGTCTAAGATGCAACGGGAATTTGTGGCCATATTAAAACTCTATACATTAAGAATGTGTATTAATCTGCAACAATATACACTGGGAACTAGTGGCGGGGGTGGAGCAGAGGGAGAAAGGATTGTAAATCTAACTGTTGGGTACTGTGCTCACTATCTGGATGACAGGATCACTTGTATTGCAAACCTCAACATCATACCATATATCCATGTAACAAACCTGCACATGTAACTCAACATCATACCATATACTCATGTAACAAACCTGCACATGTAGGTAGGTAGGTAGGTAGGTAGATAGGTAGGAAGGTAGGTAGGAAGATCGATCAATCTATCAAATAAGACAGGACTGCATAAAGACTGGGAAAAGACACCAGCAACACAACCAAAAGACAACCAGTAACCGTAAAATACACACTCTTTTCTGTTTTTGAGACAAGGTCTTGCTCTGTCACCAAACTAGACTGCAGTGGAATGATCATAGCTCATTGCAGCCTTAAACTCCTGGGCCCCAGAAGCAATCCTCCTGCTTCAGCCTCCCAAATAGCTAAGATTACAGAGGGCACCGCCCCCAGCAATTTTTTAAAACTATAAAATCAGTTAAATAATAAACTCAAATTTTTATCAAGCAAAAAACACAAATAGGCATTTCACAGAATTTCATGAAACAGAAACATCCACAGCCATAAACGTGGGGAAAAAAGATGTAAGACCTCATTCATAATGAGGCAAAGACAAAGACTACAGAAGATACTACACATCACATTGTTAAAAATTAAGAAATTAAATACTTAGCCAAATGCTGGTAGGGATCTGAAACAGCAAGAACTAGTATGCACTACTGGTGAAAACATAAATAGGAACAATACATTGGAAAATAATCTAGTACTGTCTTGCAAAGTTTACTTTACACACTAGCAATACATTCCTATACCTTTAGATATATATACTCTCAAAAACACTTGCATAAATGCACCAGGAAACAAGTACAAAAAAGTTCACAGCAGTATTGTTCTTAAAGACAAAATCTTATTTTTTTATTTTCTATTTTTTGAGACGGAGTCTCATTCTGTCACCCGGGCTGGAGTGCAACGGGGCAGTCTCAGCTCCCTGCAACCTCTGCCTCCCAGGTTCAAGCGATTCTCCTGCCTCAGTCTCCCAAGTACCTGAGACTACAGGCACCCTCCATCACACCCAGCTAATTTTTGTATTTTTAGTAGAGACAGGGGTTTCACTGTTAGCCAAGCTGGTCTCGAACTCCTGACCTCGTGATCTGCCCTCCTTGGCCTCTCAAAGCGCTGAGATTACAGGTGTAACCCACCATACCCAGCTGAAGTAAAAATTTTTAAATATTGAAATGTCCATCAACCCATATTTCCAGTAAAAGAGATAAAATGGGTATTTCCACAAAAAAGCATACCACAGCAATGATTATTATATAGCTACTTACAAAAATATGGCTATTTATTAGAATCATTATTGAATGAAAACAGAAACACAGAAAACATTACATGGGCAAACCATTTCCATAACTAAAAAAAAAAAAAAACCCTAAACTAAATATATTTTTGTCATTTACATGAAAAATCCATATTGAAAAATTAAGGCAAAAGTTGTAGCAGTTACCGACCCATGACAGGGTAAAAAGGGAGATTAAAAAGCAATATTGTTGCACATGGAATACACAACAATATTGGTAACATTCAAGTTTTTTATTTGAGTGGCAGGTTCATGATGTTCGTTTTCTTGTATTTCATAATATTCTCACAAATAAACTGATTAATATAACAAAGAAGATTCCAGGGAGAAAACTCTTAAGTATAGGGTGATAAGATATTTTATCATCCAAAATAGGATACATTTGTGGAAGGACTATTACACCTGAAAACAGATATAAACCATGACAATAAGAAACCTGAGTAAGAAAGAATAACAATCAGAAAATTTAAATAAGACACTTAAGTAAAACTAGGCATGTTATAAAACTCATCTTTATCAAAATGTAATAGGTACAAAGGCTTTACTAACTAGTAGAAATAGTAAAAGAATGATCAAACCACAATCAAAATGGTAGATTAAGATGATCACATTAACTATTTTATAAACAATGTACACAAAAAAATAAGATGAAGATAATTTAATTAACTTAAGACATTACATAGATAGCCAATATTATTACCTACAAAAAAGATAAGATGCTCTTTTAAACACTTTGCAATGACTTTTAATATTTACTGGAATATGGCACACTAAATAACACTTCCCACAAATAAAGCTATCCCTAAATTATGGTTGTTTTGCTAGCTAATTTTCTCTGATCAAGATATGAGACCTGGAGAGCTAGTATTCTGGTCTTCTTTTCTATGTAATAAGACATTTTTTAAAATAGTATTTACTGCATATTTTAATTCAGGCATATACACAATCAGAGGAATCATGGACTATAATCTTTCTGCCCAGATAACCCCATTGACATTTTTTACATTAAAAAAATGCAACCATTAACTGAGAAAATTTTTAACCACCCAGAAAATATAAAGACGTTCTCGTTTACTTTCGTTTATTCTGAATTTTCATACAATTATTTTCCTCAAACTTACATATATACATGTTTTTAACATTCATACAAAAAAAAAAAACACCACACAAGCTGCTTAGCATTGTTCTCTTTCCATTTAATAAAATAGCTTAGAAATTTTAGGAATGATCACGGCAATACGCTAGAAAATAAATGTTATTAAAATCTTTGCTTTAGTGACAATACTAACAGCAACAAAAAGGAACTCATATTGGTTATACCAGAGGTTGTTTGTTAGGGTACTAACTCATCAGAAAACTTAGTTAAAATCTCTCCTGCTTTTCTTATAAAAAAAGGGTACTTAACTATAACCAAATAGTTGATGGATAAAATTCTTAAGAATTCTAACCTACACAGAAAAAAAGAACAGCACCACTTTTGCAATACCCAATATAATTATGCAATCACTAGCTACTAAAAACTATCAGGAGAAAAGACGATGCGCTCTGTAACAGATGCATCTAGCTGACACCTGAACCTACTGATAAATGTTAACATCATGAAGAGGTAAGCAGACATTCTGATCCTCTTAGTGAGATACAATAGGAATTACACAGAGTATATCTGCAAAATATTCTTGACAAAAATTAAACTAGAAACTGATCAACCCCATGTATTTCAGGTAAACTTGTCTACATGAGGAACACATGAAATTATAACATGGAGGTATAATCAGCAGAATCCAGAAAGTGGAAATACATATGACTCAGTTTATCTAACAACAACAACAGGAGAAAAGGTAAGGAAAAATAATGAAAAAAAGGTATTCTGAATACTGGAGATTAGATGACATTAAGAAATTATTTTAAATTTTATAATGGTACCAATGTCACACTTAAAAAAGAAATTATATCTGCTAGAGACACATTCTGACATATCTGATATGAAATGATCTGTAATTTGCATTAATATTCTCCAACAGAAAAAAAAGTATACACTATTCCCTCTACTTTTGTATAGCTTAAAACCTTTATAATAAAGTTTACAAAAAAGAAAAAATGGAACTCTAAAAGTTAAAAAAAAAAAAAAAATATGCCAAAGCTATGATCACCTTTAAACTCAAATCCATTTTAAAACAAGAAAAGGAAGAAGCTGAGGATCAACTTAAAGTGAATCCCTCCCCTGCTCCCAACAAAAAATTAAATAAGTACAAAGGTTGCTTCTTTGAAAAGATCAGTAAAATAAATTCTATGACAAATCAAGAAACAGGAGAAAACACATGTACTTGATATTAGCAATAAAAGCGAGAATTCGAAAATGCTATAAAATTCTGAGAAATCTGAAGCTCTCAATAAAACAATTTCCTAGTGAAGTATAGTTTTAGAAAAATTGAACTATTTGTCAAAGTATGACTGTTCCCTCACTCTTTACATATAAGCTGTTTAAAATCCTTTTAACATTATTTTCTGCATTAAGCATGTCTCTTAGAGAAAATATCACGAGGAATAAAGTGGAAAATTCTTCAAAGAAATGTTATAGTTCTCTGCCTTTCCTCTCAAAAGAATATCATCATTTTATTTTGATAATGCAAATATAATGTTCTCCCAATTAACTACTAAATTAAGGCAAGTATAAATAAGACCCAAAGTCTTCACAAAACTTATCTAAATGATCTTAAAATACATAGAGTGAAGAAAACACCAAGACAATTTTGAAAAACAAAGTTTTGATACTCACTGTACAAGATTCCAAGATTTATACTGATGCTATAGTAATTAAGACACTGTTGTACTGCTATAATACACAGCACAGAATGTGAATATATGGAAACCTGAAGAGTTGAGAATGCAGATCATTGGAGAAAAGCTGAATAATCAAGTAGGTACTAAACTTGCTATCCATATAGAAAAAATAATTAAACCTGGACCATATGCTACACAAAAAAATAAATTCCAGGTAGCTTATGGCCCTAAATGTGAAATAAACTTTCAAAATAAAATCCACAAGCCTAAATGTAAGGCCTTAGGTTGAATATTTTTAAAAAAGAAAAATATAAATGTTACATTAAAATTTATAACTTCATCAGTGTAAAAAAAAAACCACAGGTGAGAAAGAGAAAGGAGTTATCTGTAGGACATATAACAAAACAGGCCAAGCACAGTGACTCATGCCTGTAATCCCAGCATTTTAGGAGATCAGTTTCAGAGAACTGTTTGAGCCCAGGCGTTCACAACCAACCTGGGTAATATAGTGAGACTTCATCTCCACAAAAAATTGAAAAATTTGCTGGGCGCAGTGGCTCATGCCTGTATTCCCAACACTTTGGGAGGCTGAGGCAAGCGGATCACCTGAGGTCAGGAGTTCGAGACAAGCCTGACCAACATGGAGAAACCCTGTCTCTACTAAAAATACAAAATTAGCCAGGCATCATGGTGCATGCCTGTAATCCTAGCTACTTGGGAGGCTGAGGCTGGAGAATTCCTTGAACCTGGAAGGGGGAAGTTGCAGTGAACTGAGACCATGCCACTGCACTCCAGTCTGGGCAATAAGAGCAAAACTCCATCTCAAATAATAATAAAGCATTAATAGGGAATACAAAAACCACAAGATATCCTTCCCATATACATTTGATTGGCAACAATTAAAAAGTCCAACAATCTCAATTTTCAAAGAATGTATAGAAACAAGAATCTACATCCAGCACTTACAGTGTAATTGGTATAATCACCTATGAAAGCACTGTTAATATTCAATCGATTTAAAAACATACACAATCTATGAGAAACTCTAATATTAACATGTTAGAACATGCATATGAATGCCTACAGCAGCAGTTTGTAATGGAAAAAAAATGAAAATATCTGACAAATCAATCTTGTCAAATATTACCTCATTTGTCAACAAAATAATATATTCATAGATCATATACTACATGGCAATGAAAATTAGAGATATGTATATAAACTTAGAAAACAAAAATAACACTGAACAAAAAGAGCAAGTTACAGAATACATACAGCATCACAGTAATCTATAGTTTAAACATGCAAAACAAAACCATATATTACTTAAGATAAATATACATAAACATCTAAGAGAAATTTATGGGAATAGTAAACATCAAATTAAGGATAGTAATTACCTGGAGTGGAAATACAGGTCAACTACATGCAGAGTATTATGAACTGAATGCTTATGTTTCCCCGAAAGTCACATGCTGAAACCCTAACCCCAAAATGTGATGCAGTTTAGAAATAGGGCCTTTGGGAGTTAACTGGGGGATTTCATGAGATCAGAAAGTAGGGTCCTTCATGATGGGGTTAATGCCTTTATGAGAAGAAACATAGAGCTTGTGCCACCCACTCTCCCTAAGTGTGCTCACAAAAGATCATGTGAAGCACACAAAGTAAAACGGTGGCTTCACTTCAAAAGAAGTGGCCTCAGAAGGAAAACTGTCTTACTGATACCTTGATCTTGGACTTCCCAGTTTCCAAAACTGTGAGAAAATAAATTTCTGTTTTTTAAGTCACTCAGTCTATGGTATTTTCTTATGGAAACCTGAGTTATGACACAAGGGGCTTCAAATGAACTTTTGTGTACCACAATGGAATGCTATGCAGCCTTAAAAGGGGAGGAAATCTTGTCACATGCTACAACACAAATGGACCTTGAGGACATTACATTAAGTGAAAATAAGCCAGTCACAAAAGGACAAACAATCTGAGCATTCCTAATCTGAAAATCTAAAATCCAAAATGTTCCATTAAGTACCTCCTTTGAGCATCAAGTAAGTGCTCTAAAAGTTTCAGATTTTGTAGCATTCAGACTTTGGATTTTCAGATTAGGGATTCTTAATCTATATTGTATGATTCACCCTATGTGATGTATTTAAAGTACTCAAATTCATAGACACATGTTCTTATCACTGTGCATTTGTTATTTCTGTGCTGGTTACCAGGGGAAAGGGGAAGGACAAAAGGGGAGTTTTAAAATGGCTATAGGGTTTCAGTTCTTCAAAATGAAAAATGTTCTGGAAATGGGTTTCACAACAATGTATTATTATTAAGTACATATAAGAATACTTAAACTATTTAAATGTACACTTAGAAATGGTTAAGATGGTAAATTTTATGTTTTTTTTTAACCACAAAAAGATTCATATTAAGTTATAATATGCAAAGTTTTTTAAAGAAACAAGAAAAAGTCAATGTTTAACCAATTAAGCAATATTAATAACTTTATCATAAAATACTTAAAAAGTAGGATATAGAGAAAATAAACAGAAAACAATTATAAAAAAAAATGAGAATTATGAAAACTTAATCCCATCAACCTGAAGAAAACTACTCTATTTTGGTATACTGCCCTCCAGCTTTTTGGGACACATATAAATTGTATATTTTCAATCCTACTTTTCATATATACAAAAAAAATTTAGAAAACACCATTTGTAATGTTTATGAACAGAATTTATCCATTTTCTTATCACTGTACATTTGTTATTTCTACTATTTAAATAATGCTGTAATCAGCATATAAAAAATACACTTATCTAATCATTTTTTCATATGAGTTACTAGACATAAAATACTGGGAAAAGAATATGAAACAAAGCATTCTTTTCTAAAGTATCTCAATGCCCACTGAAATAACAATCTCAAAATGAATAGTCCACTTCATAAACATATTTTTAAAACCTGCTAACAATTAAAAATCAAACCAAACGATTTGCAAACATACAAAGCTATAAAAAGCTTCACTGTGCATTTATTATACAATTATGTCATAAGACATTATATATTGTAATTTAAATGTTTCTTAAATACTACTTCTACATAAAAAGTGTCCATTTCAGCCCAGACTTTTTAAAGAGGTATTTTGATATTTAAACCCACATATATTTGAACTGTACATAAGAGAGAAAGATTATAAATAGCTCCTACCAATATTATTGTCTTATTCAATCTTCACAACAATCATGCAAGTTAGTAATTATTATTCTCAATATTACAAACTAGGAAAGGGAAATTAAGAGAATAAAGTTAAGTATCATCATTTAAGCACCAAAGGGGCTGAAACCCAATCAATGCAACAATGCAAAGTATTTTTTAAAAACACCTTACAAATTCAAACCAAAGCCAAGCAAGAGTATATATACATATATAATATGTATCACTCCTTTTTTTTAATAGTTGAACTATTAAGACAAAGAACTGGAAATGGGTATAGTATGTGTTTGCTACAATTTGAGTAAATGAGGAAAGAGTTTGCTTAAAACAAATAGCAAACACATGTCTTACCTGAAACCCTGGTAACAGCTTGCCTACACAACTATCTGTAACAAATAGCAAAGTATCTTTTTGAGAAGTTAAGGAAAGTGGAACTGTTTATTGGAGTTCAACACTTACAAAACCTAACCCTTCCTCAGAAGTTCATCACAAATGAAGAACAGAAGCCTTAAAATGGCCCATAAATATTTAATCAATAGCATGGCTTGAAAGCAAGCTAGTAAAAAAAAATGCTACTACAACAGTAGTTATGAAAACACATATAGCAGTACTCACAAAGAATCAAGTTTATTTAAACATAAATACTGATAGGAGAACACAGATCAAATTTTCAAAAGTCCTCACGGCAAATCCTTTGTACTCAAACCTCTCCATATTACTGTCAAAATCTACTTTTTATATTTTGTCTTCAGCTACTCTAACTCAACCTACATTCCAACAACCTACTTACTTCCTCAACATATCCCAATTTTCCTCATCATTACATGTTACTGTAGCTTTCTCTACCCAAAATGAATACAACAATGCCACTCTTTCCCGCAACCTGAAGAGAAAATTCTACCTTTAAAGGTTCTAAGGAATCCTTCACAGAACCTTTCCAGACTCTTAACACATAAGCTCACTTTGTGTCTTATTCTTTCCTTTTTTTCTTCCTTCTTTTGGATTACACATATGTAATTTCGGTCAGCCCACCTCCCCAGTTCTTTGTGTTTTATCTCTATTGTTTTCACCTTTAGGATTTTAACATGGAAGCTTATCTGATTCACTCTGGCACAGTCCAAAAGAAATGCCATAGATTTCTATTAGCCACATTTTGAAAAGTAAAAAGAAAAAGCTGGCCAGGCTCAGTCCTGTAATCCTAGCACTTTGCAAGGTTAAAGCAAGAGGATCACTTGAGCCCAAGAGTTTGAGACCAGCCTAAGCAACATAGTGAGACCCTGTCTCTACAAAAACCTAAAAAATTAGCCAGGTGTAGTGGCACACACACCAGTAGTCCCAGCTACTTGGGAGGCTGAGGTGGGAGGATCACTGGAGCCCAGGAGGTTGAGGCTGCCATGATCATGCCACTGAACTCTAACCTGGGGCACAGAGCAAGACTCTATCTTTAAAAAAGGAAAAAAGAAAGCAAAAGGAAAAGGCAACAGATAATATATTTCATTTAACCCAAAATACTAAAATACTATCAGTTCAACATGTAACCAATATAAAATCTTGGGATAAAATACATTCTTGGCTGGGTGTGGTGGCTCACACCTGTAATCCTAGCACTTTGGGAGGTCAGAAGTTGGGAGACCAGCCTGGCCAACATGGTGAAATCCCATCTCTTAAAAAAAAAAAAAAAATACATTCTTCTTCCAGACTAAGGCTTAGAAGTCTGTAATTTTCAACTAAGGTAGAAGATCAGCTTAAACTATGTACATGTCAAGTGCTCAGTAACAACTTGACAAGTAGCTACTGTAACTGACAACAAAGCTCCAAGCAAGACTAGATCATCAGAACTTAACTCCAGGGACCCTTCTGCTCTCTTACATATTGTTATGATTTATTATGTTTAATTCTATTTTTAAACCCCTTATCAATCACTGCTATTACATTCTTATATTGTCAGTAATTAGATTTACCCACAGGCATACCAATTTCTTAATAAGCCTAACTTCTACCTCAGACCTCCTTTCTGGTGTCATTGGCTTTCTTCCTGAAATACAAACTCCAGAAGCTCCTTCAGTGGGTCTATTGATAAATTTCCTAAATTGCTTTTTTGGAGGCAGAATGAAGTGTTTCAAAAAGTGTCTTTATTCTGTTCTTCTCATATGATAATTTAGCTGACTATAAAATAATAGGTGGACAGCTATTTTCACTCAAAACTTTGAAAATACTATTCCACTATCCTCTGAATGCCTATGCTGATGAAGCATATTGGGTCTTTCTAGTTCTTATTCCTTAGGGAATCTGATTTTCTCTGGCTGCGTTAAAGATCTCTATGTCTTTCATGTTCTGCTCTTTCACTGTGATGTGTCTAGGTTTTTTTGTGCCTCCTAAATCTAATAATTCACATAGCTCACCAATTCTAGAAAATTATCAGCCTTTAACATTTCAAAATTTGTCTTTTAGCAATATTTAATTTTTTTCTGGAACTCTAATTAGATGTTTGTTAGAACTTCTCTTCCTTTCCAACATATTTTTATTTATTTAAAAAAATTTTATAATTTTTTTTTTTAATTTAATCAGAGACAGGGTTTCACCATGTTGGTTATGCTGCTCTCGAACTCCCGACCTCAATCTGCCTGCCTCAGTCTCCCAAAGTGCTGGGATTACAGGCGTGAGCCACAGCGCCCGGCCTTCCAACATATTTTTGACCTTTCTGCTATTTTCATCTCTTTGTTTTTCCGTGCTAAATTCTGATTAATTTTTATATTTTTATTCATTAACAAAGATATTTAGTGCGGTCTGCCAGCTATTTTTTTTTGAGACAAGAGTCTTGCTCTTGTCCCCCAGGCTGGAATGCAATGGTACAATCTCAGCTCACTGCAAACTCCACCTCCCAGGTTCAAGCAATTCTCCTGCCTTGGCCTCCTGAGTAGCTGGGGTTACAGGCACCTGCCACCACACTCAGTTAATTTTTGTATTTTTAATAGAGACGGGTTTCACCATGTTGGACGGGCTGGTCTTTAACTCCTGACCTCGGGTGATCTGCCTGTCTCGGCCTCCCAAAGTGCTGGAATTACAGGCTTGAGCCACCGTGCCTGGCTGGCAGCTATTTTTAATCTGAACTTCAGGATCTATTAGAAATTAATTGACCGTATTTGATTGTCATAAAGGTGTTCCTTTCAAGTGTAGATTTATAGATTAAAGAAGTACAGTAACAATCATTTTCTTTATGTGAGTCTGCGTTTTTCTTATCTCATCTGACATTCAAAATAACTTTGGAGATAGGTACAATTAAAACGATTTTACAAATGTATAACTGAAGCTCAGAGGTTAATCTATCCAATGCTATAAAAACCAAAACCTAACTTTTTCATTCTAAATCATATGTTCTTAACTTGATAGGAAAACATTCTTGTCTACCATCAACAGTTTCAATTTACGTTGGATTTTAATATTGTATAGTATTACTATTATGTGAATTTTAAGTTATATT